>BHFT01000684.1:0-21022 GCA_004320025.1 Laticauda laticaudata | reverse complement strand
CTCCCCTCTGAGGTTTGGGAACCTCTTGAGGACAGGGGGGGAAGGTTTTGCTCCACCCAGAACCTCCCCGCCATCTGCTTCGGTTAAATCAATTTCTACTTCTTCTGCCACAAGTACCACCTCTCGCAGTCATTTGGGTTCTCTTCTGCAATGCATCTGTGGTACACATCTTCATTTTAAACCAATCTTTAAATGCTTCTATCAGGGCTTCCTGAGACCAGCCTCAGATATGACCTGCTAACTGTCTAAATTCTTGGGTGTAGTCAGCCACTCACCTCCGCCCCTGATTTATGGTTCTTCATCCTGATCAAGGCCTTGCGCTCTGCCAATGGGTCCTCAAATCTAGCTCGCAGTGCAGTCATGAACAGGTTATTATTCATCAACTGGGGAGCATTATCATTATGCAGGTCACCATCCACTCTGCAGCTGTTCCCTCCAGAGCCCTGGTAAACACATCTCACTTTGGCTGCTTCTGAGGAAATCCTCCGCATATTCTTCCATAGAGCTCCAAACTTGGGCTAGGAAAAATCCAAGCTTTTGGGATTCCAACCCCCCCCATATCTTACTTCTAACGAGGCAGCCTAGGAGCTCTACACCTTTTAGGAAATATTTACCTTCCCGCTGGAGGCCCTGGGGGCTGTGCTGGATCGGGCTGATTTATGGGAGAGGGGCTGCTCTCTTCTTTCTAGCTGGGGCTACTTCCCTTCATACCTTTGTGCAGCTTGGAGTTGTTCATTAGGCTTCATCAGGAGTCTCCTGGCTTGATTCAGTGAGAGTTCTCTCTTTTCCTTCTCTTGCCATGGCTCCTCTTTTCCACGCCGGCAGGTAGTTGTGATCCCGGGGGGGGTGTCCTTTCTCCAGATCTTTCCAGCCAACCCCCACCGACCATCTGGGCTTCACAGCTGGATCCTCTTCAGATTGAGCTCTGCTAGCGATTGGGCTTCCTGTACCAGCAAAGAATCTTGCCCTCCAATGGCTCCCAGATCTTCCTGGTCACTAGTTGAAGATGACATGATGTTCAGGCCCCCTCGGAGAAAATTGGGTGTTTTCTCCGGTGTGGGCTGGGTAGATTTGAGATTCAGAATAATGTCAGCGCGTGCTCCATTCAAAATCCAAGAAAGAAATACTTAGACTCTTTAATTTAGAGAAAAGTTATCTTTTTACTGAAAGTGAAGTGGTAACAACCAGAGAATTCTGAATCTGTAGAAAATTAGGCACGCAATTCACATATACAAAGTGATGGAAGTGTTCCCACCCCCAGTAGTTTCAGATGAAACTTCCAATTAGAAATTGTGAATATGATCATGTGGGCATCTTCAGGTGATGATGAGGGACCTTGGCATACTTTGATAACGGGTTGCAGTTGCGCAGAGAAAAGAAAGCTAAGCGAGAAATGGAAACCTAACTCTGATGTATGCTTCCCCGCCCTCATTTACACAACAGAAAAATGTTACACCTCCAGCTCACTTCCCAGACTCATCCCGTCCTGTCCTCCCCGCCCCCCCCATTTCTTATGACAGCCGAAAGATGCAAAGCGATAGTAGAAGATCTTGAAGGCTGACAGATAACTTGATTATGCCAGTTGGCTTAGGGCCCTAAGGAAGTGCTTACTGCCGGAGCTGATTAATGGAAGGGGACAATTTGCTGTAGCCAACTCACTGTGCTCAACTCATCACAGAACAACTCACCACTGTACAATTTAACATGGGATATCTCAAGAGAGGGACAAGTAGAATTACAGCTCACCCCAACTTTGAGAACTTCTAACTTGAGGAGCAAGTTAGACCTAAAGCCAAGCCAAGGCCCACTGCAATTGACTTGTCCCTCCAGTTATCCATCTTGAATTGTCCCAAGGAGAATTGGCCGGCACAAGTTGTTCTAGACTCATTGGTTCACAGGATAGGAAGCCACATTCCGGTGCAATCTGTCCTTTAGTTCTGTTTTTTTTTTTCCTCTATAGCTTAATTTTTTTAATTTACATAGTTTTAATATTTTAATTACTTTTCTATTTATCTTTGTAAGCCACCTGTAAGCCATACAGCGTCATCTTATAGGTCAGAATGGGCAGGATAAAAATTAAATGAATAAAGACATAATACATTCTGAATGTGGGAAGAAAATAAGGGAAAATAAAAAAAAAATTTAAAAAAAGCTTGTGCTGAGTACAGGTAGTCCTTGACATAGTACCGTAATTGTGACCAGAATTTTTGTTGTTAAGCAAGGGGATTGTTAAGTAAAGTATGCCCAATTTTATGATCTTTTTTGCCATGATTGTTAAGCAAATCACTGCAGTTGTTAAGTGAATCATGCGGTCGTTAAGCAAATCTTGTTTCTCCCTATTGCTTGTTGGAAGGCAGCTTGTGAGGTCGCAAATGGCAATTATATAATCGAAATACTGCAACCTTTTTAAACACACAGCAGTTGGCAAGAGCCAAATTTTGATCACATGACTGTGGGGATGCTGCCATGATTATAAGGACCAGGTTGTAAGTCACTTTTTCCAGTGCTGTTGTAACTTTGAATGATATAGTCCTCAACTTATAAGCATTTGTTTAGTTTACTTTATTTTACTTTAATTATCATTGCACTTCGTACAACAAAATCAAACACCATCTTCAGTGCACATCATGACCATGAAAATAAACACAAACACACATCCTTCACCCTCCACACATTTAACTGAAAACCCCCAACACTACAATATTCTACAATACAATACAAAAATTCTACAATACAGTAGAATTCAACAGAGCTACAGCCTGAGATAGAAGCTGTTTTTCAGCCTATTTGTCCTTGTTTTTATTATTCTGTACCATCTGCCAGATAGTAATAATTCAAAAAAAGGGTTCCCAGGATGAGATGGATATTTGAGAATGTTTTGAATTTTCTTAAGGCAGCAGAAGTTATAAAGTTCTTCCAAAGAGGGGAGAGAGAGACTAATGATCTTTTGGACAATGATGTTAACCTTCTGGAGTGCTTTCCTATCTGCCACTGTGCAATTGGCAAACCATACAGAGGTGCAGGAAGTTAAAATGCTCTCTATGGTGCAGCGGTAGAAGGTCACCAGCAGTTTTTCATTCAGTTGTTGTTTTCTGAGAAGTCTCAGGTTATATAATCTCTGCTGGACCTTTTTGACTAGGGCTGCAATGTGAGCACCCCAGTTTAATGATCATTCAAAGTAAAGGGGTTAAAATCAAAATGGAACGGAAAAAAAAGTCTGGGGACATTCCTGTAAGAAGGTATGCCATTGCTTGATGCTGAAAAAAAATTACATAGGTGCCACATGTTGCTCTTTTTTTAATTATTAAAAATAAATTTTATTAATCCTATTTTCATCATAAAAACATATTTCCACTCATTTACAGCGTTTCAGTATTGGTGTTCACTCACATTGACATACTTTCTAATTATGGAAGTTGCTACTATATATTACATATTTATTTCTGCATTCAACATAAACCGAATATTTACAAACTTACAAACAGTATTTATCTCAACTTACTGTAGCTCCTATATACCCTTCATCTATCAGCTTTGCGTCTATCTTCCAACCAATTGTACCATAAATTTCAAATCTCATAGTACTCCATTTCTTCTCTGTCTTTTAATTTCATCAATAACCTATCCACCTCTGCACATTCTAACACCTTTTTGATTATCATTATGTCAGAAGGAGTATTGTCTTGTTTCCAGTTCTGGGCAAAGGCAATTCTGTCCGCGGTTATTATATGAAATATTATGTATTGGGAGGTTTTTTTTACAGATATTATATCCTAATATATCCAATAAAAATATCTCTGGTTACATCTCAGTTTTTTGTTTCATAATTTCTTCTAGCCAATTCTTAATTTTGAGCCTATATTTCTTAGCTTTGGGGCAGGTCCACCACATATGGAAGAAGGTTCCTTGTTTCTGGTCACATTTCCAGCATTTCACTGACTTGTTAGGGAACATTTCCAGCGATAGAACACTTTATACAGGGGTGGGATTCAATTTTTTAAACAAATTGTTCTGTGGGTATGGCTCAGTTGGTGGGTGTGGCTTGGTGGTAATGTGATTGGCTGGGCATGGCCAGCTCAACATCACTCACATCGAGGCACGCATCTCCTCGCCTGGCCTCTCATGACTGTGGGGATGCTGCAATAGTTGTAAGTATAAAAAGGTTATAAGTTACTATTTTCAGTGCCATTGTAATTTTAAATGGTCACTCCACACAAGCAAAGTAGCAGCAAAGGAGGGGAAAAAAACTCCAGAGAAGTTCCAGAGACAGGAAGTCTAGTCCTGCCAAGTATGTAATAGGGTTAACGGAGAGGCAGTTTCTGTAAGCAGCACCAGAATGTTTCCTTCCTGCCTTCCTTACAGGATTAGGCCAGTAATTTCTTCTAGCAACCGGTTCTCTGAACTACTTAAAATGTTTACAACTGGTTCTAGCAAATAGGTGCAAACCTGTAGAACCCCACCCCTGACTTTATACAAGTTTTCTTTGTAGGCTGCTGACATTGTTAGTTTGTAATTTATCTCCTCTAATTTTTCCCAATGTTCCAATTTAATACTATATCCAAAATTTTGGCCCAGGTTATCATAGTCTCCTTAACTGTTTCTTCCGCCATTTAAAATCTTAAAAGATAGTTGTACATTTTGGTAATCATTCCCCCCCCCATTCCCTATAATATTTTGTCTCATTCCTGTTGGTCTTTGTAAAAACCATATTGTTCTAAACACATGTTGCTCTTTTGATGGAGCATGGACTTATAACTGAAAATTTCCCTGCCAGTTGTAGCCACCATCTGGCTTTTGGGAGGTAGGGACACTATGGGAGGTGCTTCTAGAGACATCCAGAGAGTACCTGGGCCTGGGTATATGAAAGATCTGGGATTGGATCCTAACAGCTGTGATTGAAACTCTGTGCTGCTGCTGTCATTGAAATATCAGAAATGTTAGACTTAAATGCACTGATTTTTTTTTTAAAAAAAGTTTGAAACTATCAAATATTTCTCCTTTTTCTTCAGTCACGACAAGCCAACAAATTATACTGTTGCCATGTTTATGGTACAGGCCACCATCAACAACTAATTAACTCATCATGGCCAAGATTTCTGTATGCATTTAACACCAAGAAGACTAAAATGCATCTTTCCATGGGAAATTGCTAATGCCCAGCTCATTAAAAAATGTACACTTTGATTTTTTAATTTTAAAGGTGGGCACTTGCAGTTGAAGAATTTGGTTGAAGAAAAAGAAGCGTTTTTAAAAATCTGTCTCAGTTTCTAAGGTGTTGATTGTTAAAACCACTTTGTTCCCTTTCTGTATTAATGTGGATTTTGCTTTAAATATTCTGCATGATCTATATTTATTTATACACAGTTGAAGAAGAAATGTACATTTCATTTTAATATCATCATTTTCTAAGTATTTTGGAATGCTTTTAAAGTTAAAAAGAGGAGTTGCAAGCTTTGAGTAAGCACCTGTACAAAAGAAACGTATTCCAATTTGGACATTAATTCTCCCATATAAAATGGATATTTGATCCTGGAGCTCATAGTCTAACAATCTAACTGGAACACTGCATTGATTCCTCAGAAAAGTTTCCAAACTTCAATCATTCTAATTAACGAGTCTTTATTTTAGACATGGATATTATTATTCCTACCCCAAATCAGTCTTCTCAAGCTTTGCAATCTTTCCAAATCTTAAAGATTCTAATTTTTAGACATCAGCAGAACAGCTAAGTAACAATTCAAGAAAAAACACAAGCAATACAGAAATAAAGGCCCTTTGTTTCTTCTCTGCCTTCTCAACTGTTCAACCTGATAACAGATAATCAGAGTTGGAAGGGACCTTATAGGTCATCTAGTCCAACTCCCACCCAAGCAGGAGACCCTACACCATTTCTGACAGATGGCAGTCCAATATCTTCTTGAAAGTCTCAAGTGATGGCGCTCCCACAACTTCCAAGGGAAAGGTATTCCATTGATTGATTGTTCTTACTGTCAGAAAGTTTCTCCTTATTTCCAGGTTAAATCTGTCGTTGTTCAGTTTCCATCCATTATTCCTAATCTGGCCTTTGGGTGATTGAGAAAATAGCTTGACCCCTTCCTCTCTGTGGCAGCCCCTCAAATATTGGAAGACTGCTATCATGTCTCCCCTGGTCCTTCTCTTCACTAGACTACCCAAGCCCAGTTCCTGTAACTGTTCTTCATATGCCTTAGTCTCCAGTCCCCTAATCATCCTGGTTGCTTTTCTCTGAACTTTTTCTAGAGTCTCAACATCTTTTTTACAGTGTGGTGACCAAAAGTGGATGCAGTACCCGAAGCATGGTCTTACTAAAGTTTTATGGAATGGTATTTGTACCTCACTTGAACCATTTGCTTTTCATCCCAAATTTCTCTTTAAATTTAACAAAATAAATGGTCTAATTGGAATGTCCATACAGATAGTCCTAAACCAGGACTCTCCAACCTTAGCAACTTTAAAACTTGTGGACTTCAACTGGGAATTGAAGTCCACAAGTCTTAAAGTTGCTAAGGTTGGAGACCCCTGTCCTAAACAGTTCATTTAGTGACTGTTTGAAGTTACAACACCACTGAAAAAAGGGATTTATTGTTTTTCACACTTAAACTGTTGCACCATCCCATGGTCACGTGATCCAAATTCAGATGCTTGGCAACTGACTCATATTTATGACTGCTGCAGTGTCCCAGGGTCATGTAATCACCTTTTATAAAATTCCGACAAGCAAAATCAATGGAGAAGCCAGATTTGTATTACTAGCTTAACAATTGCAGTGATTCACATAACAACTGTGACACAAAACATCGTAAAACTGGGCAAAATTCACTTAACAAATGTCTCACTTAGCAACTTGGGCTCCATCATGGTCATAAGTCAAGGACTACCTACATTAGTACAGAATGTATATTTATTAGTAATGCACCACTATCTGATGCTCTTTTGGCTTTTCTCAACATAAATATTGCCTGCTAGCCTACCAACCTAAACCTCATTAGTGAATTAATTAATTTTCTGGATTTATAGGCTATAGTACATCATAAACTAACCAAATGCACTAGATTTCACAAAAGCTAACCCTTAAAAAATATATCCAATGTTAGTGTTAATGTTAACCAAGTTTAGCATATTTTGCAAATACATCTGGGAGATTTGGAGCTAATCTGATTAAATGTCTTCTGTGCTGCCCAACAGTTTTTATGCGAACAATATGGGAAAGGCCTTGGGAGGCTGGGCAAAGAGATGCTGTCAAGAGATAAGAGACAGATAACAGATAATCAGAGTTGGAAGGGACCTTGTAGATCATCTAGTCCAACCCACTGCCCAAGCGGAAGACTCTACACCATTTCTGACAAATGGCAGTCCAATCTCTTCTTGAAAGTCTCAAGTGACGGCACTCCCACAACTTCTCTTCTCACAATCTTCCGGGGACAAGCTTTTCCTTTGGTTGATTGTTTCTCACTGTCAGAAAGTTTCTCCTTATTTCCAGGTTAAATCTCTTCTTGCTCAGTTTCCCATCTATATTCCTTTTCTGGCCTTCAGGTGCTTTAGAAAATAGCTTGACACTCTTCCTCCTCTCTGTGGCACCCCCTCAAATATTAAAAGGCTACTATCATGTCTCCCCTGGTCCTCTCTTTTACTAGACTAGCCAAGTCCAGTTCCCTGCAATCTGTTAATTGTATGTTTTAGCCCCCAGTCCCTAATCATCCTGGTTGCTCTTTCTCTGTACTTTTTCTAGAGTCTCAACATCTTTTTTATAATGTGGTGACCAAAAAGTTGGATGCAGTATCTCTAGGTGTGATCTTACTAAGGCTTTATAGAGTGATATTGAGTACTTTCCCTTGATCTTGATTGTAATCCCTCTGTTAATACACTTTCGGATTGCATATAGCTTTTTTGGCTGCTTGCTTGCACACTGCTGGATCATATTTAGCTTGGTTGTCCACTAGGACTCCAAGATCCCTCTCACAGTTATTGCTTAGAGCCTGGTTTTACCAGCCTATATGTGTATCTTTTGGTTTTCTTGCCTAAGTGTAGGAGTTTCTTTTCTCTACATTGAATTTAATTTTGTTTGATATGGCCCAGTCTTCTAGTCTGTCAAGACTCATCTGGATGTTGAGCCTATCTTCTTGGTGTTAGCTATTGCTGCCAAGCTTAGTATCATCTGCAATTTGGTAAGTTCCCCTCCTATTCCCTCATCTATAGTTGTTAATGAAGATATTGAAGATACTGGGCCTAACATGGAACCTTTTAGCACCCCCACTGTTACTTCCCTCCATGTAGACTTAGACCCATTAAGGACTACTCGTTGAGTATGGTTTTGCCCACAGTTTGTGAGTCCATCTAAGTGGTGGGGCTATCTATATTCCACTTTTTTCTAGCTTACTAAGAAGTAGGTTGTGGTCTACTTTGTCGAATGCCTTGCTGAGATCTAAATATATTATGTCCACAGTATTTTGCCGGTCTACTAATTTAATCACAACACAGCCCATAGCTGGTCTTTGGGAGGGACAAATAGATAATAAGAGACCCTCCCTCCCTCCCTGTCAGGGGGCAGAGAAAAAGGACAGGAGAGCAAATTGTACTTTCAGCCTGGCAAGATTGGCTGTTGGCCTGGCAGGTAAACCAAATAGGAATCAGAACCAGGTGAGTTAATTCTACTTTATTACAGGTAGTCTTCAAATTGCAACAATTCATATAGAATAGAATAGAATAGAATAGAATAGAATAGAATAGAATAGAATAGAATATGTATATATCCTCTCTCCCTTCTCTCTTAAGAAGCAGATAATTTGAATTTGTGCAGCTAATTGAGTCACTGCATTCATGAAGCTGGAGTTCAAGAAAAGGGTTTCAGTGTGTGTAAAAGACATGTTCAGCTATGGGATGCTCTCAAGCCCAGTTACATTATTTTTCCAAAGTGATTATTTGATCAACAACCAATAAGCAACAAGGTGGCAGTGAAGAGTGTTTGCTGCCAACTTGTGGTTAATTGGATTCCTGCATCCAAAATCTAACCATTTGATGTGTTGAAGAGCTATAGTGAGAGAAATCACTCATTGATTCTCATGTGAAATCACAGCAAAAATAAACCTCGGATAAATAAAATAGAGAAAAAATATATCTATTTGTTAAAGCCATCTTTAACAGGTTACATTCAATAACAAAGAGAAGATTTTAAAAGAACATTCCTCTTTTAAAGAGATGGGAATTTGAAGGATTCCTTTGGAAGGGCTAAAGCCGACAAAAGCCCAAGACCTGATTCTTGTTAACTACAGTTTTAGTTACATCTGTTAAGCTGCAGATGAGCTAGACAGTTTGGCCTACTGGTTAAAGCACCAGGCTAGAAACTAGGAGACTGAACTCTAGTCCTGTCTCAGGCATGAAAGCCAGCTGAGTGACTTTGGGCAAGTGCTTTCCCAACTCATAATTTCAGGAATTCCAATTCTCTAGACCAATTCAGACATGTTAAAGTTGCTGAGGTTGGAAACTGTTCCAGATCGACTAGTGGACCAACCCATTTTAAAACAAGTGGGGGTAAGATGTGGGAGGCTGTGGAAACCAGAGTTTTAGCTCTCTTGCAGCCAAAATATCACCGCAGAATAGATGATGAGTCCAGGAACTTAGACAGGAAGAGGTGTTGGGCCAGTTGTAACTGAGCAGATATCTATCCTGTGTTACTTCAAACTTCCTCCCATATGCACTATGTACTGTCCCTATGTAAGGTCTTCTTCTGTTCTACTTGTATGCCAAAAGACCTTGGCTTTGGCCTACCTTAGTACAGGTGGTCTTAGATTTACAATCATTCATTTAATGACTGTTCAAAGTTATGGCACTGAAAAAAGTGACTTAGGACCAATTTTCACACTTATCACCATTGCAACATCCCTGCAGTCACACGATTAACCTTTGAATCCTTGTTAACTGGCATGCATTTATGATGGTTGCAGCATCCTGGAGTCCTGGGATTGTCACGTTGCAACCTTTTATCATAACTGCTGATAAGCAAAGTCAATGGAAGAAGCCAGAATTGCTTAACAACCACACAATTCACTTAACAACTTTAGGGATTTGCTTAACAACCATGGTAAAAAAAGGTTATAAAATGGGGCCATGTCTTGCTTAGCAACAGAAATTTGGGGCTCAATTGTGGTCATACATCAAGGACTCTCTGTACTCAGCTGCCTGTAAGATGGAGGCTCTCTTCTGATGATACCTCCTCAACAACTATTAAGTGGAGCATCTTTGTGCCACAATCTGTCTCTGTGATTTAGCCCAAAGACTGGAAATGTTTCATCTTGCCATGTTTATGCCCAGCCATCATTTCATTCAGACACCTGGCATTGGCTTCAAAGTGATGCAAGACCTTTTTTCTGAATGAATGCTGCTTCAGTAAAGAGGGCTTAGTGTAAATTTGATGTCTCCCATCAGAAGTATTGAAGGTCAGCTTTGTTAAAAACTTTCACTCCAATCTGGATAGGACATAGGATTATCGGAAGGTGCAAAATATTTTTTATTCCTTAAATATCTTGTAAGTTATGAATTGAGTCAATAAATTAATAAAGTCACACCAACAAATTTGTGCCACTAAAATTTATTTAGGGATCTTGGAGTCTTAGTGGACAAGCTAAATATGAGCCAGTAGTGTGCAGCAGCAGCCAAAAAAGCTAATGCAATCCTAAATTGTATTAACAGAAATACAAGTGAATACAAGTAATGCAAGTGAAGATCAAGGGAAGTACTAATACCACTCTATAAAGCCTTAGTAAGATCACACCTAGAATACTGCATCCAGTTTTGTTTACCACATTATAAAAAAGATGTTGAGACTCTAGAAAAAATACAGAGAAGAGTAACGAGGATGATTAAGGGACTGGAAACTAAGGCATATGAAGAACAGTTTCAAAACTGGGCTTGGCCAGATACAAACTAATTGAGAACTACTGGCCTAAGGAAATGGTTGTTGACCAGATATTAGTTTGGAAGAGCCAAAAGGTAAGTTTTCCTCCAGCAAAAGCAATGTTTGTTTCCCCTGCTTTGTAGAATGACAGAAGTAACCAGTGAATCTTCTTATATATTTCTAAAATGGGACTGTAAATTAGCCCTGTTCGTTTATGCCTTGTCTGCCTCCTTTTCTCAACCTTGAAATGGGCTCAGAAGCTAAACATGTTAATGTTAAGTCGGGTTGGTACATAGATGGGAAAACCCCAGGAAATCCCACAATTTTAGTCTAGACTGAGATGTTGAAAAACAACACTTAAGGCAGCAATGGTCATTCATATCCATAGTGTTGCCAAGAAAAACAGAAGGGCCTACTTATGTAATTATCAAGTCAAGGTCAACGTGAAAAAAAATATTTTTATTTTTAAGAACTTGGCTATACAGACTTCAATGTAAACTCTTTCCCCTCTTCATAGTCCCCCTGTTGTTTTCCGACCAACTTGCTGCCTGATAAAGAGATTTCAAAAGTTGGCCCACAATTTGTGCCTTTTGAATTGATCCCAATATAAAGAATTTGCTTTACTTTATGAGTAACTATTAGAAATTATGCCACAAGAAAAGAAAACAGGAGTGATGCGGGAAGTGTAAGATAAGGTATATGGCTCATAGCGCATGCACACATCTATAAGAAAGTGGAGATGGTGCTGTATGTGTGTGTGCATATGCTCAGGCATAATTGTGTGGTTTGCTGCTCGTCAGGAAGAGGTGGGAACACTTGCAACTTTAAAACTTTTCTTGGAAACCACACACACACACACACACACACACACACTATTGTAGGTTTAAAAACTTTTAAGCAGAACAAAGTGGAAAAGAATTCCTTCATAGGTTCTTTTTTTTTTTAGTTCTTATCTAGCATCAAGCAAGTAATGCGTTAAAAAATATAACAGCACTTCAGTTTTATCTGTTCCCACGTTTGGAACAAGATCTACAAGGTAACCAAACAAGGCAAGGCTCTCCTCTCCTTATTTCAGACAGGCCACTTGGAGCAAGAACAAATTTATTCCTTTAATTTTATTAGCTTTCATAAACTCATCAACTTCAGATACATGTAACATCCTAATCAAACAACCACATTACACTGTTGCTTGACATGTCAAACTTATATACAGTATTTCTTTGGCCAGCTTAGAAGAACCTCAACTTTAATCCTCAAGAATACCTTTGGAAGCTCTGAGCTTCCAAATTTATTCACTGGCCTATTAATACAAATGTTATTCCTCATTAATAGCATTTCAAATTAATCTACTGACACTAAAATGAAGCAATCAAACTATTCAGACTAAGGGCTAACAGCAAAAAAAATACTGCAGTTAGTTGCAAAAGAATTATCTCTTATTCAAAGCAATAAACTCTCAGCAATAAACCATAGCAATGAATGAGGCCTTCCTATACTAGGTCTCCTGTGCTTGCTTTTTTCAAAAAAACTACCTTCCTGCCCTGTTTTTTCCTGTTGCATTTGCAAGTTGGCATGCCAACCAGGGTGTGAATCTTCTCTGCTTCCCCACATAAAAGCGATACGCCTAAAAAGGTCGGGATTTCCCTGCGTCTAAGTTATAACCAAGGAATATTCTTAAATAGCCAGACAACTCTGAAGCCAAAGTTGCAGCAGGAGGAGGAGACAGTATTTCCTCAGCTCCTCACTTGACATGAGAGATAAGAAAATCAAAACCAATAGCACAGATGTTCAGGCAATGGGGCCAGAATGGAAAAGAGATTGCACAGTCATCAACGTATGCCTTCCCTTGAACTTTGCCTTGTCCATGCAAATACAGGATTTGACTGCTCTTTTTCATCTTCAGTCCATCCCCTCCTTCCAGAATTGTACAAAGTCAAAGATGCAAATTCTGAAATTGTGATGGTAGCAACCCAGCAACAGACTTATTGAAAAATATTTTAAAAGGGGGGTAAGCATTATAGAATAGCAGAGTTGGAAGGGACCTTGGAGCTCATCTAACCCAACCTCCTATTTGAGAACCTATACCATTTCAGACAAATGGTTGTCCAATCTCTTCTTGAAAGCCTCCAGTGATGGGGCACCCACAGCATCTGAAGGCAAGCTGTTCCACTGGTTGATTGTTCTCACCATTAGGAAATTTCTTAGTTCTAGGTTGCTTCTTTCCTTGATTAGTTTCCATCCATCATTTCTTGTCTTGCCTTCTGGTGCTTTGGAAAATATTTTGAACCCTTTCTCTTTGTGGCAACCCCTCAAATGTTGGAACACTGCTATCATGTCTCCCCTGCTCCTTCTTCTCACTAGACTAGACATAGCCAATTTCTGCAACCGTTTTTCATATATTTTAGCCTCCAGCCCCCAATCATCCTGTGGCTCTTCTCTGCACTCTTTTATAGAGTCTCAACATCTTTTTCTTATTCTGATGATCAAAACTGGATGCTGGAATCCAGGTTTTGTCTAGCTCCATGTCACAGCAGCAAAAACACAACAAAAGGAACTCCGAAATCAATCCCTGGGATTAAATAAAAAGATTCTGCAATTAAAGGAGAAAAGGAGAAACAGAGAATATGAGAATATCACAGTAGATTTGAGGGAAAAACAAACACAAAAATAAATTGAAACTGAAATTGAACATATTATTATGATCCCGACCCCTACTTACCACCAAATGGTGAGGGTTTTTCTGGGGTTGCAATGTTTGCTCAATTCATTCCCCCTGCAAGGTTACAGGATTTTTTTTGACATTTTACATTTAATTTATTTACCCCTATGTAGCTTAAAGGGGGTGGAGGTACTGCTTTAAAATTCTGATGTTCAAACCCCACTGCTTCTAAAGAAAATCTGGGCCCCTCTGGGGTTGGGTGAAGTGGAGTCTTTGATTCAGTTGAACATTCTACCTCCACCCTCTGGCCCAAGATAGGTAAGTAGACTACATAAATAGATAATTATTAACAATAATTAAATAATGCAAATCTACTATGTCTCAAGTGAAGGAAAATGTTAACTTTAATTTTAAGGACAAAAAGCAGAAAAGCAGCCAGAATTTATATATTTTCCTTCAAGTTATATTCCTTCAACTTTGACAACTAAACCATTGGCCCCTTATTTTTTCCTCCTCCTTTGTCAACCCTTTTCTAGTTTAAATTAATTAAAGGGGACTTAGGCCAATCCATGATGGACATGTTAATCAGTGGTCACTGCTGGTGTGGACAAAGCATTATGAATCTGAATTGCTTCCAATAGGATGTTTGGATCATTTTGGAAGTGTTTCAAATTTGAAAGGGAGCACTTCAAACTCAAAACAGCTATTTTAAACAAAAGGGTGTTTTCAAAATGGTAAAGACAACCCATTTTGAGTTTGAGATTGTGGTTTGTTTCAATCCCAGTACAACAATATTTTATTCATGGCCTGCCCAGGCACATCTTTGAAACCATCTGCTTTCAAACTCCTTTCAAACTAAAAATCAATCCATGATTTTATTACTCTATGATTTGGGCAAAATGATTCTAATCCATAAAACTGGATTTTATACAGGTAATTTTCATTGAGCAACAGACTTGTTTGATAACAGTTTGCAGTTACAGTGGTAATAACTTTGCAAGCAGTTCATGTATTTATGACCTTCACAGGTCTGTAAAGCAAAGGAAAGCTGAAGTCAGATTGCAAGACCAGTTGCTGTTTCACTTAATAAACCAGCTCATTTGGTGGGGGACATTCGCAGTTACAATGGTGATAAAAAAAAGTAATTCTGCAAACAATCCTTGCAGTTGTGACCTTCACAGGTCTATAAAGCAAAGGGAAATTGAACTCAGGTTTCACTTAGCAACCATTTTGCTTCACAACCGAGTTGCTGGTCCTAACTGTGGTTACCAAACAAGGATTACCTATAATCTCTACGGTAGGTTTTGCACATTACACTAAGGCCATGATGGCTTGGCTGGTGTAGAGAAGGCACTGCTTACGAACCAATGATGTGGTTCTAAATAATGTAGGTTTGAGCAAGAAGCATTCTGTCCATTAGGCACTCTAAAGTCCCAGTTGCTGATTCTCATGCCAAACAGAAAACTACCTGTTTGCTGTGCTTATTTAATAAGATGAAGATAAATGTTAGCAAAAGCTGCAGCTGCAGCTGCAAACCAACAAGCAAACCTACAACTGGAACATGGCACCAAATGTTTCAACTTACTTACAGGAAACCACAGCACTTCCCCTGTTATTGGGCTGGTGAACTTATAGAGAGGTCTCCCTTAAGAGGTATTTTCCATCCCTGCCCTTGTTTATACATACACCCTGGCCTTTTGTTTTGAACTCCTTTCACCTTTGCCACCAGAGTAAGTTGAGAAATTATGAGCTGCTTCCTTCTCTGGCCTCTTCTTCCGTCACTCATCTTGAATATCAGCCTGGTACAATCCTGGCCCTCTCTGCTGCCAGCCAGCCCTTCACTTGGCCAAAGGATCCCCAGAAAATGGAACTGAACCTAAAAAGGGAATTTCTTTGTCTAACTCAGCTTCAAGGCTGCCTGGAACTCTCTGATAGCAATCCAAAGATTAAAAGTGGAAATTAAAAAAACCTCAAAGCTTGAAAAGCTCAGAAATAGAACAAAACTGTTGACACGAGGTTCCTCTTCATATAAACCTCCATCATGGAAAAAAAGAGAATAATTAAACACATTTTTTCTCTCTTTCCGAATACTGGAATTCTTCTAATTCACTCAACTTCAAATTCTTTGTTGCATCACAATTACATAGAAAAATAACATACTTCAAATTAAATGCCAAATTACACAAAGGAATTAATCAGCTTACCAAAGAGGAAAACATAAACCAGCTTCTTACCCCATCATGCTGCAGAAAACATAAAGACAATCGAAGTGGACCAGATACTAGACTAGAAACACTTTCCCCAGAGAAATAAAACCAATCAGAGATACAGATTAAGGAGTTCAGTCTTTTTGTCCAGTGGGTATGATTCAAATTTTGAGACCAAGATATGATTCCTTTCACAAAATGGCTACCTGAGTGCTGTGGTCTGTCAATACTTACCCACCTGCTTTTTCCCAACTAAAAAGGGGCATCTTTTCAAGTGAAGCAAGCAGCTATGTTACCCATCAATCTTATTTTTTGATAAATGATAATTATTTATTAGGTAATGATGATGATTAGAATGAATACCAAGACCTGAAAATAGAAGTAGAATGACTGTGGCAACAGTACCAATAGTTAATAGGCACTGGGAGTGCAATCCCAAAAGATCTTTAGCACCACTTGAACAGCATCGACATTGACAAAATCCCCATCAATCAATTGCAAAACACAGCCATTCTTGAAATAGCTTACATCCTGCAATGATACCTTTAACACCACCAAATAACCACATCTGCCTATGCCAGACTCATGGGAAGGACTCAAGTGGTGGATAAAAATTTCAAATCGAACTAAACATTTGGCTTGCTGTGCAGCAACCAATTATATAATAATAATAATTTCAATGTATTTAAATATATGTCTCCTGAATCCCGATGACTCCAGGCAGCTTACTATTATTAAAATATTTTAAAACAAAGGACAATGGGGGGGAAACAAATCAACACAAGACAAAGTAAAATAAACCCAGCTGGGGGGAAAGGAAGGAAGGAGGGAGGGAGGGATATCAGTCCTTTTTTTTTTTTTTTTTGAAGACCTGGACAATGAGTCAATTCTTTAAAACTCTTTGAAACATCAGCAAGGAGAGAGATGTTTAAATCTCTGGGGAGGGCCTTCATTCCAGAGGGTAGGCTCACCCCATTGAAGATCCAGGATACAGATTTTGTTATGTACTCAACTGCAGTTTTAAATAGAACCTCATTGCTCAGAGGCATGATATCTTCCAGGTTTGAGGCAGTAACAGGGAAGAGTTCATCTTCTTCCTAACTTGATTACCAGCTTCCCTGTGGTATTGCTTAGACCAGCAGGATCTTTATGGTCATTCAAACAATAGGGGGGCATTTTAGGAACTTTTCTCTTGTGAAGGGACTATGCACACTCAGTCTAAGCCAGAACTCTCCAACATTGGCAACTTTAAGACTTGTGGACTTCAACTGCCAGAATTCTACAGCCAGGATTACAGCCTGGGTTGCTAAGGTTGGAGACCCCTGGTCTAAGCTATCAGCTATTTTGTAAAGATAAAATGAGGTACATACTGACTAAAGCATGTTGGAAGATGAGAGGGGATCCAAAGGGAAGAAAAATGCTTATTTATTAAAATATCATTGATGTAGTTAATCACGATAGGTAGTTGGACATGGGAAGGAATAGAGAGAGAGCTAGTGTGGTGTCAAGTACATGCATTAAATATTTGATATTTTAGAGAACAAGAGCCATTTTGGCATAATGTCTTTGGCATCAGGCAAGAAACTTGGAGATTGTGAATTCTAGTCCTGCCTTAGGCACAAAGCCAGCTGGGTGATTTTAGGTCAGTCACTCCTACTCAGCCCTAGGAAGGAAGCAATGAAAAACTACTTTCAAAAATGTTGCCAGGAAAATTGCAGGAAAACGTCCTCATTTTCTGGATCCCAAGCATTTATATCTGGTGTGTCTTGAACTACATTCCATAAACCTTCCCTACACAGAAGTAGACTGCACTTCACAGACAGTTAGAACAATTAATCAGTGGAACAACTTGCCTTCAGAAGTTGTGGGTGCTTCAACATTGGAAGTTTTAAAGAGATTGGACGATCAACTTGTCTGAAGTGATGTAGGGTTTCCTGCCTAGGCAGGGGGTTATTCTGTTATCATCTACCATACTCATTTTGGATTTTTAGCAGTAGAAATGTACAATATCATCTGTTTAAGTTCACTGTCACTTGTTCTCACTTTTAGAGGTTATCCTGGTTGCTGGCCTAAATTTGTTTCCTTGCAGTTTCCATTAATTCCAGCTTTGTCCTTGTGAGCAATAAGGATCATATCATTGCTTCATCTTTCACATGACACTCCTTTTGACCAGAACTAAATCAAGTAAAATTGATTTAGCAGTAAAAGTCTCCAAAATAAACATATTAAGCACTGGTTTTGCACTTGGTCTTCTACCGTTAGAGATCTTTCTCTGCTAGTTTTCAAGTGTCAACAGTTCCGCTGAATTCATTGACATATATTAAAAATTGGGCCTGTTATAGATAGATCTCTCTACGGAGATTCTCAGTCATCCCATTCATGGTTGTCTCAAAAGTGCTTTTTCAAAAGGCAACTGGATATTCTTTCTTTATTTTTATTTGAAGACATTTCATTTCTCATTTAAGAAGCTTCATCAGTCTTGGCAAAATAGCAGGGGGAAATGGAAGGTTTAGAAATAAAGAAATGTGGTCCTTCCATTTCCCCCCCTCCTGCTCATCCCTATCAGAACTAAGCCTTCCATCTCCCCCACTATTCTGTCAGAACTGATGAAGCTTCTTGGATGAGAAGCAAAACATCTTCAAATAAAAACAAACAAACAAAGTCCAGTTGCCAGGCGAAAAAGCACTTTTGAGATATCAAAAAGAAGAAAAATCTTGCCAAATCTTACATGCCAATGCATGCTGGTTTTCTATATCTTTTGACATGAGGTTGGGGGTGGGGAATAGAACAATCCATTGTATTATTCCCCCATACGACCAGAGTCAGTGTTTTCCTTTTTTCAAATGATAATGTTAAGTAGGCCTTGACAGAGATTGAATCAGAAAATGTGAGGTATTAAGAGGGGAGGGGGAGAATTAGTCAGCTGTGATTCAAACATATTTGAAAATTAAAAAAAATCTATTTCAAGGTTTCCATTTTTTATGAAGATGCTGCAAGATTGAGGCAGCACTCCTTTAAAAAAGAGAGCATTATTAACGATGCAAAATGAAAATCCTGCTATGTTCATCCTGAGTTACAAAATCTCCCTCAAATCTGCTTTACAGAGAGGGAGAGACCTTATGCAACAGATTATCAGTTTCTAATGGAGAAAGCTGTTTTCAAAGTCTTCCAATAAGGCATTTTCCCATTTTTTTGTACTTGGAATTATGTAAGATATTGATCCAGATAAGGTGCTGCCTTTTTATACAAGTAGTCCTCACCTTAAACTGGTTGCTTAACAACAGTTCGAAGTTAGGACAGAAATCACAAAAGCCACTTATGACTGGGATTCAAAATTCCAATGGCTGCCCCCCCCCATGGTCACATGATCACATTTTGGTTGCTGGGCAACGGTACTGCATTTCCAGGGGTTTTTTTGCAGCATCCCACCACCATGTAACTGCAGTATGTTTTATGCTTTTTGCCAGAAATTGGCATTCACTTCTGGTTCCTGGCAAACAACACTCGTAGCGGACAATGGATTTGCTTAACAACCACAGATTTGCTTAACAATCAATAGGAAAAAAATGTTGTGAAATTGGGTTGGTCACATGATAACCAACTTAACAACCGGCATGACTTACAACTATAATTCTTGCTCAATTACAATTGTAACTGGAGGATTCTGTATACAGTAGCAAGGCAAGGGCATGGCAGCAAACCCCACCTTATTTAGCACTGACAATATTACATGGTTGAGTAATGAAATATTTGCAAGAAAGCAAACAACCAAGTTAAGAGAGCATGAAGAACTTCACAATGGAGATTACACCCAAATTCATACAGAGACCATGAGATGGAGAAAGTCAGAACAAGCTATAGTGTGACTCTTGGTTAACATACACAACAGTTCCTTAAAGAGCAGGCTTTTTGTTTAGACTTAGAGAACTTAGATTTAGAATAACTTTATTGTCCCTTTGAATCAACATACATTAAAATGAAGTTTTGTTGCATATAGATCTCAAAGGGTCTACACCACTGAGGAGTAGGATTCTACCAGTTCGCACCTATTCTCTAGAACCGGTTGTTAACATTCTAAGCAGTTTGGAGAATTGGTTCTTAGAAGAAATTACTGGCCTAATCCTGTAAGGNACCTTTATTACATTCTTGTCAGGACTGGATTTCCTGTCTCTGTAACTTCTCTGGAGTTTTTTTCCTCCTTTGCTGGTACTTTGCTTGTGTGGAGTGACCATTCAAAGTTACAATGGCACTGAAAATAGTGACTTATGATCATTTTTCACACTTACAACTGTTGCAGCATTCCCACAGTCATGAGAGGCCAGGTGAGAAGATGCGTGCCTCGATGTGAGTGATATTGAGTTGACCACACCCAGCCAATAACATGACCACCAAGCCATGTCCACCCACTCACATGACCACCAAGCCACACCCACCAACTAAGCCAAACCCACAGAACCGGTTGTTAAAAAATTTGAATCCCACCCCTGTATACACTACATAAACAAGACAAAATAAATAAATAAACATAAAATTATGCATATACCCACATATATTATATGACACAGAGAAACAACACAGTTTAGTTTGGATGTATACATGTACATGGCTAGAGAAACAAATCTTGCGAGTTTACCAGATCAATGGCATCGGGAACAAAGGTGTTACAGAATCTGGTAGTCCTGCTAGAGATTTTTCCTCTCATGTGTGCAGTTCAGGTAGTTCTCAATTTACAACCACAACTGAGCCCAAAATTTATGTTGCTAAGTGAGAAATTTGTTGAGTGAGTTTTGCCCCATTTTGCAATTTTTCTTGTCACATTTGTGAAGTGAATCACTGCAAATGTTAAATTAACAACACGGTTGTTAAATTAACAACACGGTTGTTAAATTAATCTAGCAAAAAAAAAATCTGAGAAAATAAGGGAGGAATTTTTTAAAAGGCAGGAACCCAGGGAAACCTGACTGGGTGAGCAAGGCACTTGGTGACTGACCAGCAAGCAAGCAATTCTTGGCACTCAGCTGTTGGCCAGAAAAGGAAGATACAGATTGGCTGATGATGTCAGATAGAGTTCATACCAAGTGACTTTCCAAGTGCTGAACTATGCAAATAGGATTTGCTTGCAGCAGAAATTCCAAGACGTGATATGGCTAAAATCATAATGCTTCATATTGAAGAAAAGGAAGAAGATATACAAACCACACAGAGAGAGAGAGAGAGAGAGAGAGAGAGAGAGAGAGAGAGAGAGAG
>BHFT01000683.1:0-19970 GCA_004320025.1 Laticauda laticaudata | reverse complement strand
AAAGAAAATAAGCATTTTGGGCATCCAATTAACCAGAATGTCCAGAGGTTAATACTTTGCTCATACCATTTTGAAACAACATCAGAGAAAGAGATGAAGGTGTAAAAATAAAAACAGGAAAACGTTAAATTATTTAAAAAAACACCATGCTGATTCTATACAGACTTTGAGTGGGGTGGGACAGGCATACAATACAACTTTCCTGGCATATGCATTTCATTTCTGTGGGGGTAGGAACATCTGTTTTATACAGGCCTTCTCGATTTCATTGTACTTGTTGGTTTTCATATTGGGGGGGTTGGGGAATCACCTGCCTTTTTCATGAAACAGTCTCTTTTCTTGATTCACGACAAAATTCTTCAACCTGTTGCATTACACCTTTTATGTGACACCATAATATTTCATCAAAGGCATGAGGGGAGTCTGTTTCTATTTGCTTTATTACTGTTTCCGGCTCTTCTTATGTCTCCTTCAACCCCCCCACACACACACACACACACATTGTTATTGACAAAGTGGGGCAGAAGGAAACCATATTGTTTATGCCATCGGAATTGATCATAGGTGTGAAAGAATCATGTGCTCAGCTATTTGTGTCTTCAAAAACTCCCCTAACACAGTTCAGAATGCTGAATAATTTAAACATGCCATTTTTACCAGTTAGTTGACGAGAAAGGAACACAATTATTCAGTTATAGACAGCGTGTAAACCCCTTTCCTGTTTCTTTTTGGCTCCCTTATTCTTTCTTTAAGGGACACAGTGGCTCAGTGGCTAAGATGCTGAGCTGGTTGATTAGAAAGGATGGCAGTTCAGCAGTTCAAATCCCTAGCACCATGTAACAGAGTGAGCTCCTGTTACTTGTCTCAGCTTCTGCCAACCTAGCAGTTCAAAAGCATGTAAAAATGCAAGTAGAAAAATAGGGACTTCCCTATTAGGGAAATAGGGAAATAGTTCCCTTCTTTTGGTGGGAAGGGAACAGCATTCTGTGCACTTTCTGCATTTAGTCATGCTGGCCACATGACCACAGAGACATCTTCAGACAGCGCTGGGTCTTCAGCTCTGTAAGGGAGATGAGCACTGCACCCTAAAGGTGAAAATGACTAGCATGTATGTGCGAGAGGAGCCTTTACCTTTTTATCTTTAGTTCTTTTTTTACTCCCTCCATTTTGGGGGGTGATTCTTTTTAAATGGCTGTTAAGAGAAAAAGAAAGAGAGGTTAGCAATTAATTGATTTGTTCAGTAGTTGGCCATTCCAATTCAGTGTTCAAGCTTAATCCTAGGAGAGTCTACTGAAAACAAAACAAAGCATTTTTAGTTGAGCTGCATTTTTAAAAAATAAGGAATAAAAAAGTAAGCCAAAAGACAACGAATTATAATTATAGCATCAAACATTTTTTTTAAAAAAATCACTAAAATGAACTTGGGGGACTTAAAAAAAAGTGACAGTGAAATTGAAAATAAAGACAATAACACTCCAAGCTATTTTGAGAAAAGTGACTGAAGAACCATTGATATTTTTTTTTTTTTAAAGTGGATAAAGATAAAATCCCTACAAGATAAAATGTCTTGTAGAATGACATTTCAACTTACAGTAGATGGCAAGAAACCTCTTAGGTCCCTCCCTCTTGGTATGTATTAAAGATGTGAAGAAATTTGATGTTTTGCGACTGAAACTGCTCAATGAAAATAATTAAAGAAGTAAAGCAGTACTTTGAATTATGTGTGAAGACGAAAGAAGGACTTCCCAACATGATACAATAACAATACCCAACCTATATCCTGCCCACTTTTGATCCATCTTTTAAGGCAATCTGATATAGGATATACTAAAGTTATCTCATGGTGAGCACATTCAATGGACAAGTTTCTTCCAATCAGACCAATTCTCATATGGATTAAGCATTAACATCCTAACATCCATGGAACAGAAATCACTATATATGTTTTCTTTAGACCAACAGGGAAACTGAATGAAAAATAGAACATCCCAAAATTGTCATTTATCCTTTGATTGCTTGTTCATCAGGCATTCTGGTTAATCCAGGCCAGGGATGGGATTCTCCCAGTTCTGACTGGTTCAGGCAAACACTTTGTTCCAATGATCAGATGGTTCTGAAGGGTTTACTCCGACGAGCATGTAGGCCCACCCACCTGCCCCTGCTCTTCCCTGTGCTGTATGTTTTTTTCTTAGAGCACAGCTGATTCATGTGGCAGAGTGGTTTGCTGTGCCTCAGCTGTTTTCCTCAGCTGCAGTTGATGGTAAGTATTAGCTTTTTTAAATGTGGTGCACGTATGCAAAGCGTACGCTTACCAAACTGGTTGTTATACCAGTTGAATCACACCCCTGATCCTGACTAAAATTTGGGAAAGTTTCTTTTTGAGGCTTACCTCAACTTAATGGAGCAACTGTAACTACTTAGGAAAATTTTAGCATTAAGGGATGATGCCTAAATTGAATAAATTTAAAAAAAATGTGACCCATGAAGCAGGATTAGAATAGAATAGAATAGAATAGAATAGAATAGAAGAATAGAACAGAATAGAAATTCTTTATTGGCCCAAGTGTGATTGGACACACAAGGACTTTGTCTTTGGTGCATAAACTTCCAGTGTATATAAAAGAAAAGATATATTCATCAAGAATCATAAGGTGCAACACTTAATGATAGTCATAGGGTACAATAAGCAATCAAATTATATTAGGGAACAGTCAATAAAATCGTAAGATACAAATGAAAAAGTTACAGTCATACAGTCACAAATAGGAAGGGATGGGTGATAAGGAGTGATGAGAAGTTAACAGTAATATCAGTGCAGACTTTGTAAATAGCTGAACAGGGTAGGGAATTGTTTGTTTAGTAGAGTGATTGGCTTTCGGGAAAAATTGTCCTTGTGTCTAGTTGTCCTGGTGTGCAGTTGCTCCATAGCATTCGTTTTGAAGGGAAGGATTGAAACAATTTATGTCCGGGATGTGAGGGGTCTGTAGATATTTCACAGCCCTCTTTTTGACCTATGCAGTATTCAGGTCCTTGATTGAAGGCAGGTGGGTAGTAATTGTTTTTTCTCCAGTCCTAATTACTCTCTGAAATCTGTGTCTGTTCTGTTGGGTTGCAGAACAAACCAAACCGTTATAGAGGTGCAGATGACAGACTCCACCATTCTACTGTATTAGCAGCTCTTGGGCAGTTTGAGTTTTCTAGAGTTGGCGCAGAAAGAACATTCTTTGTTGTGCTTTTTTGATGACGTTTTTGATGTTAGGTGTCCATTTTAGGTCTTGTGATATTTAATTAGTTCTTGACTTACAATCATTTATTTTAAGGTTCATTTGAAATTAAAACAACAATGAAAAATGTGACTTACAACTTCCTTAAATTTTAAAACTCTTGAAGCATCCCTTGGTCACAGGATCAAAATTTGGTTGCTTGGCAACCAGCACCAGTTTACCATGGTTATTCCTGAGCCCTGTGATTTCTTTTTATGACCTTTCCAGCTGGGTTCAGACAAACAAAGTCAATGGAGGAGAAAGCCAGATTCATTTTTAAATGTTGTGATTCACTTAACATCTGTTTCACTACCTTCGCAAAAGAAGTCACAAAATTGAGCATGAATCCCTTTAAAATGACCTTGCTTAGCAATGGAAATTCTGGTTCTATTTGGGTTGTGGGTTGAGAACTATCTTCAAGGCTGTATCTAAAGGCTCCAGGTGAAAGCTCACCACAAACCACCATGATAAAAAAAATCTGAATACAAAAAATAATAATACAAAAACTGGGTTATTATTGTGGCTCACCAGCAGCCAGCAGAGCTGGCGGAAGACTTGGACAGTGAGAAGGTTGGGGAGGAACATGGGCCAGTCCTGGAGTCTGGGGAAGGCTCTGAGTCAAAGGCAGAGATGGGACCAGGGCCATCTGATAGTTGTCAACTGCCTTTGGAGTCAGACATCAGTGGGGCAGAAGGATAGCTGGAGCCTGTTCCCAGTGTGCACATGCACAGAGCTGCCAGGAGAAGGGAACAGTTAAGGAACAAGAGTCAACCCAGGAATAAGGGCACAGGTGGCTGGTGAATGGTCCCTCCCAGAGGGAATAAAGAGGAGCAAAAGGGGAATGGTGTTTATAGGAGACAATTAGTTTAATTCATTAAAGTAAAGATCTGTTCCTGACTTCTTGCCAAGTAATTTCTGCTACAGTGTGGAGTTTGGAAAATATTGGCCTGGCAACTCTCCAAGCCTGATAAAGGTTTGTAGTTGTGAAATCTCATGAAAGACTGTTTTCAGGGACTTTGCTGGAGAGGAATTCCCTTTAACTTAAATAAAAGGGGCTTTATCAGGATGAGGAGTCAGCTTCATGATCTTGGGAAGCCTAGGTCAGAACAGATATAAGGGGAAGGGCTGGGGTCCAACTTTCTTTCTTGACAATTTTTAATATATAGAAATTAGATTACCTAACAGAAATGCATCCATTTTTCAGGTGGACGTCTAAATTTATAGCTCAGAACGTAATATGCCAGGCAAAGTTTTCTAGCTCCTTTTTAAAGTAACTCATTGTGGCAGCAGGCCATAAAAAACATTGTGAGAATGTTAAGGAAAAAAACTTGTCTGTGACACATGGCCTAGACTGGTCTGCATCTTCATAAATAATGGAGTAAGATGATGCTTAGTTGAATGAACAAGGAGGCTGTTGTTGTTTCTTAAGGAGAGATGGCTTGACGCTACGTAATTTGAGATCGGATTAGACGTCTGAATAGAAATCTATGTGTGGGAATGGAATGGAATGGAACAGAATGGAAGACCAGAAGAGAATAACAAGTTTTGAAGGGACCATGGGGGTTTTCTAGTCCAATGCCCTGCTCAAGCAGGAGACTCAATACCATTCTCAACAAATGGCTGTCCAGTCCAGCAGTGGGATCCTACCTGTCCCACTACCAGTTCGGTGATCGTGTATGCGATCACTTTGCCACTCAAGTCACTCAAGAGCAAAGGCAATGAGGACAATTATACAAAAACATGCATCGTAACCTCCCCTAGGCCTACAGTTAAAAAAAAGTCAGAATGATATCTACAAAATTTGCTGATCAAATCTTTGCCTATTTCTATGCATCAAGCCAGTTAGGGCTCCAAGCTGGAAATCAGGAGACTGTGAGTCATTACCTGGCCTCAGGCCAAGATCAGCTCCGTGATCTTGGGCTAGTCACATCCTAGATGTAAACAATAGCTGAAACCAGGGGGGTTCTCCAAACTGCACAGAATCTTAGCTAGGGGCTCTCCTGAACCCCTGCGAATCCCCATCAGCCCATCCCTGGCTGAAACAAGGAACCACCAATAACATACCCACCTACACTGACAGGGCATGCATATGCATATAAAAAGGCAAAAAATTCCCTACCCTTCTGGCATTGATGGTATGACTATGGGAAGAAATATCCATCTGGTTCAGTTCCAAGCTGGGAGAAGGACACTGGAAAGATAGAGGCTGATTGGAAAGATGGTTTTAATATTCACCAATCAGCAGAAGCCCATGGGTTCTGGTCCAGTTGACCACATGGAGTTGAGAGTGGGGGCGTGTTATGTCTTCTCTTGGGCTTTGTACTTGAGCTTCCTGTTCCTGTGAAAGAACATGCATTCTATTGGCTGTTGTCAGACTCCCCTGGAGCCATTTAGAGTTTATATAGGAGACATATCTGGCTTTATTGGCCAAGTACAAATCGTAGGTGATTGTCTGAGCTAAGATTGGTTGAAGTTTCTGAGGGTGATACAATGAAGGGCTTATGTTCTGAAAGGATGTTGGGTAATTCCTATTGTGGTTTAATGGCTTTTGTCCTGTCTTGGCTCTTGGGTGAGGATATTTGCTTATGAATAGAGCTATCTAGAAACTTGTCTTCTTTCAATATACTCTTTATGTCTTAAGTGCTGATTTTTTACATGACCGAGTTGGGGAATGAAATATCTGCAAGAAAAAAAACAAGGATCCCATGGTCACATCCTCTCAAGAGGACATCCTTAAGAAAGGAATCAAGACCAATAGTACCACTTCTGAAATCTTGTTAAGAAAACAATCAGTATTTGTCCAGACAGTTGTCAGGAGTCAACATAGAAGGTACTTCTGTGTTGTATACAGGATAGAATTTCAATTCCATGGATGAAGCCACCAACTTGGCATATTTTATCTCTCTAACAGATGCCTCTCCCATCAACTCTACTCCAGTAGTTTTGTTTTGTTTTTAAATTACTACCAGGTCTGTGGGTATGCCTTGGTGGGTGTGTTATGTTTTTGTGGGTATGGTGTGGCTTGGTGGGCGTGGCTTGGTGGGTGTGGCAGGGAAAGGATGCTGTAGAAATCTCCATTCCCTCCCCACTCCTGGGGGAAGGATACTGCAAAATCCCCTTCCCTCCCCACTCCACTAACCTGCTTTCCAGCTCTGTTCTCCTGTGCAAGGCAACAAAAGAAGACCCAGCCAATCATCTGGGACTTGGGAGGCAGAGAATAGATTTGCCGGTTCTCCAAACTAATCAAAATTCCCACTACCAGTTCTCCAGAACTGGTCAGAACCTGCTGAATACCACCTCTGCCCTATTCACCCATAAT
This sequence comes from Laticauda laticaudata, assembly GCA_004320025.1. NCBI lineage: Eukaryota > Metazoa > Chordata > Lepidosauria > Squamata > Elapidae > Laticauda > Laticauda laticaudata. Next base: position 13,388 of record BHFT01000683.1, on the reverse strand, counting down.
CCACTGCTGTCGGGAATACTGAGTGAAATATATTTTCAGACAATGCTCAACTTTATCCTGTTAGCACAGAAATGAAGAGATTCAAGGAAAAGGAAAGAGTTGGTTTGGATGCAACTACAGCAACATTGCCACAGTAATAATGGTCTGTTGAGAACCTCTTACATCCCATTATTCTACAGTTACCTTCTATTGAGGGAGCTTTGACTGACACATTCAATCATTTATCTTTCATAGAATTCACACCAGCTCTTAAAATAAAGTGAAATTTAAAAACTTTTCACTTGACAACTAGAACAGAATGTCTTCCTACTCTGTGAAAATTTTCCACAATTTTTTTTTTTTTGCTACCCACCAAAATGTGGGTCTGTTTGATGATTTGTTTAAAAGTTTCTATATTCCAGTGGCCTTTTAAGTAACCAAGCATTTATTTAAAGAGGGTGAGTCAACAGGAGCAGGAAGGCAGCTATATTATATTTGCTGACCATGGCCTAAAATATTATGGGAGATAATTATCATTGTTCTTATTTTTTATTGTTTTTTTTTAATTTTATTGATTTTTAAAACAAACATAAACAAACAAAACATAAAAACATCAAGCCATCTTCCATATATATACATACAGTGTACAGTGTGCCCGGTTGGTTTATAGATTGTTTTGTGCTTCCATTTCGTAGTCTTCAATTACAATTACAATTGTATATACTCTCATACTTTTCAATCAAATACTAGTACATAAATTTCATTTATTAATCAATCATTTGACTAATACTTTTATTCATGTCATATTTGACAAAAAAATCACTATTTTACTTAATTTGTTTTATAATGGTTCATATTATCATCCCAAAATCTATCCTAAAATCATTTTGTAGATATAATAAGAAAAGAATACATCTTTATATATTATTATTTTCTAAGAATCTACATATTTTCATTATTATGCTTTATTGTCTAACCCATTGATAGAAATAGATCCCAAATTTTATAAAATTGTTTATCATCTTGTTCTCTAATTTCAAATGTCAATCTACCTCATTTCCAGCACATTCCAATATTTTCTTAATGATTTCCTCCCTGCGATGTTGTTTTTTCTCATTTTTCCAGTTTTTAGCAAATACAATCCTAGCCGCTGTTAATACATTTACAATCAGGTATTTCAAATCTTTACTATATATTTTCAGGTAAAATTCCCAATAAAAATATCTCTGGTTTTCCAAATCTATATGCTTTTTTTGTCATGTTTTCAACCACGTGTGGATTTTAGTCCAATATTTTTTATCATCCGCACATGTCCACTCATGTGGTAATATGAGCCTCTGATGACATTTCCAACATTTTTCGGATTTATTCTTGAACATTCTTGCTATTCTTGTTGGGGGAAAATGCAAAACATAAAACTGTAAAACATCTTGTAGAAATTTTCTTTACATGCTGTTGACATTGTCATTTTATAATTTTGAGACCATAGTTTTTGCCATTTCTCTAGATCAATCCCATTGTTCTTATTTTTGTAGTGTCTTGCAGACTGGTTCTTTTTTCCCCCATGAATGAAGGCAAATATATGTGTCCCAGGATTATGATGTGAAATCGAATTTGTCATCAGGTCAAAGTTATATCAATTGGCATATTGCTTAATTTTTTTTTAAAAAAAAACTATTATTAGTTAAAACTATTAAATAATTTTTTACTAATTTTCTTCTATCACATTTAGTTAGTGCTTAATAAACAACATGTTATCTGAGTTATTATTATTTTAAATATAAACTTTATTGAATAAACATTAAAACAATTGAACACAGTGCAACTTTCTTAGCCATCATTTTAGCCATACAAGCTATAGTACAGAGATACACATAACAGTTAATTTCCTTTTTCCCTTATGTTATTAGTATACTCCTAGCTGCATATTATTTCTATTTACATTTATATACATTGATATACAATTATATACATATTTGCAACTGTCTTTTATATACATTCATTTGTATTATTTCATATTTGCCCATTATATTCCATTCTCTTTGGTTTACAAAACTTTAACTTTCATTCCTATAAAGTGTCAACCCTTTCTTTTTCCTAGACTCTAGCCATTGATACATTTTACCTGTTATCTGAGTTATTTTGTTTGCTTAACAATACAAATTCCTAAACTTTATTCCATTTTTCCAGTCATTGATAAAATAAATTCTATGTTTGATAGTATTCTGTCTCTTCTTTCTGTTTGACCTTCAGTGTTAGTCTGTCCATTTCTGCACAGTCCAATATCTTCTTAATTGTCTCTTCTTCTAGTGGTATTTCTTCATTTTTCCAATGCTGCAGAAAAGCTGCTGTTAATACATGCAATATTAAATATATTGTGTATATTTATACGTATGGGGACGTATGAAAAAAACCTATTATTTTAAAATACTTTTTATTAATTTTTTAAAAAATGAATAAAAGTCAACACAAACTAAGGTCAGAAATATCTTTTGCTTGGAATCTTTAGCCCCCTCTAGTGACCAATTTCCAAAGTCATAAAGTCTTACATTTCTGTTATGACTTCAGGTAGATTAAATAATTTGAATGTGTATTTACTTACATAATTATTCAGTTGGTATGTTGCTTAGTGACAGAACATATCTTTTTTTTGCAAATCATCCTAAATCAGTCTTTGGTATCTTCAGTTATGAAGATAAATGAGAGTGGAGAAGGAGAGGGGGAAAGAGGAGGAGAGGGGAAGGGAAAGAAAACCCTGCTGGAATTATTCACTGGACACAAGTTGAATTGGACTTTTGGAGCCAAAAATGGGGAAAAAATACAGATTACTTTTCCCTTTGCATTACATCCCTGCAGTGATATTCATGGATTATATTTCTACCAGGTAGAAATATAGTCAGACATTTACTTAAATCAAAAACAAATTGTCAAAGAAGAAAAGTGTGCATTGACTGAAGAAGGAGAAGGAGGAGGAGGAGGAGGGGGAGGGGGAGAAGGAGGAGAAGGAGAAGGAGAAGGAAAAGGAGAAGGAGAAGGAGAAGAAGGGGAGGAGGAGGAGGGGAGGAAGGTCTTGCAATATTCAAGTGATTAAATTAGCTTGAAAAAATTTAACTAGGGTAAAAAAACTAAGCAAAATATATATGGTGACAGAGAATGCGGGCAAGACAGAAAGAGATTTAAATATTCCCACATGCTGGAGTACATTTATATTTATCATGCCTTTTACAAACTATATTCTCTCATGAGCAGAGACAATAACAGAAGCCAATTTTCTTTAGGTTTCACTGCCAGGATGCAATGCATATTTCAGGAATGGTGGGATTTCTTGTCTCATTCAGGCTGTAGCAGTTTCAGAAGAAATTAATTTTATTCTTTAGTTCTCCCTCCATAAACTAAATGCATATCTATAAATAATGAATTCAATTTTCCCACATCTACCACCAGTGTAGAAAAGTATCCACTGCCTCCTCCCCAAATAAAAGGATTTTGCCAAAGAGAAGCAACAAATCCATATTATTTCAGGAGTCTTTGTTGCTCTCTGAGCTTGTTTGATTTCTAGAAGATATTTCATTACCCAAACTAGGTAGCATCATCAATGCTATTTGCAAACCTCACTCCTTACTAACACTGATGATGGGTAAGGAAATATCTGCAAGAAAACAAGCAAGCTCAGAGAGCACCAACAACCCTTCATTCTGATCATGAGCTACAAATATTCTTCTTTATTGCTACCATATTATTTCTCTAATCTATGAAGACAAATGGTTGTTTATTTCATGTTGGGACCATGTAAAAATAGTCCCTGTAAGATTATAGTGAAATCTTAAATGCCATCAGTTTAGTCTAGATAAAGTGTACTAAATCATTACTTCATGTTAACATGCCATTTTGTTCAAGTGATGTGAAATATTAAGTATTAAAATAAAAACATGTTGATCTTCTGTCTTGCATTTAATAGAAGCTTGTACCTATTGCTAAAGGTGAAGGTTTCTTACTGTTGCCTTGTGATATCTCTGGGCTTCAAATAGCTGGCATATCATATCATTAGAATGAGCCAAGGTTAATTTGTCCATTTCTGCACAACTTGAAATTTTTTGAATAATCATCTGCTCTGATGGAATAGGAGGCTGTTTCCAACATTGTGCAAAAGCCAATCTGGCCGCTATCAAAACATGTATTATTATATATTTCACTTTTTTTGGTATTTGTTTATATAAGATCCCTAATAGAAAGGACTCTGGTTTGAATTTGATCTGTTCTCTTGTTATTTCCTCCAGCCAATTTCTAATTTTCTGCCAAATTTTTGAGCTTCTATACAGGACCACCACAAATGGAAGAAAGTTCCCTCTTTTTAACCTTAGCACTAAAAAAATAAAGACACTTCAATATACTACAACAGCTGAAACTGCTGGTACAAATGGATAAATCAAAGATAGATTTCACACTAAAAGGCAAAAGAGGATAGGATAGAACCATAGTAATGATATGTAGATATATGTAAGGATTAAGTGTGTATATGGCATAAAATAAGGATAAAAAGGAGATCTCACAAACTGTTGAAGATGAAAATGTTTTTATTGTTATCTATCTTTTTTTTCTATTTTCTTCTTCCTTTCTTTTTCTCTCTTACATTTATGTATGTGTTGTTGGTCTGTTTTAATTGTAAAATCAATAAAATTTATTTTTTTAAAAAAGAATTAGAATGAGCAATAGCACTTTGACTTATATACTACTTCACAGTGCTTTTACAGCCCTCTATAAGTGGTTTACAGAGTCAGCCTCTTGTCCCCAACAATCTGGGTCCTCATTTTACCAATCTCAGAAGGATGGAAGGCTGAGTCAGCCTTGAGCCCGGTGAAATTCAAACTGTGAAATTGCAGTCAGCTGGCAATCAGCAGAAGTAGCCTGAAGTACTGCATTCTTCACCAATAGGCTCAAAAAATTAGCATTAGCATTAGAATTAGAATTCTTTATTGGCCAAATGTGATTAGACACACAAGGATTTGTCTCTGGTGCATAAGGTTTCAGTGTACATACAACAATAATGATAGATCATTATCATAGTAATTGTTATACATAAAACATTAGATACAACACTTAGTGATAGGCTTGGATACTGGATAAGCAATCAACATAAATCATACTAGGATACTAAGTAAACAATTTAAATCATAAGACACAAGCAACAAAGTTACAGCTATAAGAAGATAAGATAGGTAATAGGGAAGATGAGAATAATGATGGTAATTCTGCCTTTCTAGATAGTTTGACAGTTTTATGGGAATTAATTGTTCAGCAGAGTGATGGCATGGGGAGAAAAACTGTCCTTGTGTCTAGTTATTCTGGTGGGCAGTGCCCTATAGTGTCATTTTGAGGGTAGAAGTTGAAACAATTTATGTACAGGATGTGTAGATATTTTCACAGGCTTCTTTTTGACTCATGCAGTATACAGGTCCTCAATGGAAGACAGGTTGGTAGCAATTGTTTTTTCTGCAGTTCTAATTATCATTGACCTACATCAATGACCAGTATCATCTCTCAGGGTTTTGTTCTGCCTGCTATTTCGCATATATCTCAAACTGTTAGAGATGATGTAAGGAATATGTCACTTAGAGTTAAGGAAAATGGATATAAAGTGATATGGAGATGGTACCTAATACCATGTAAATTAAACAACGTGCTTCCTGGTGTTTGGCTGTTCCATCCCTTGAGGTTTTGAAGAAGAGACTAGACATCCATTTGACTGGGATAGTGTAAGATCTCCTTCCTTGAGCAGAAGGTTGAATTAAAAGACCCTTGTGGTCCCTTCCAGCCCTCTATGCTTAATAACCAATAATAGCCAGATCCTTTTCTTAAAAAAAGAAAAGAAACTAAATTATTTTTAACCTTATCTCCTTACATCAACAGATCACAAACAAGAAAATGTTGATGCCTCATCATGACTTCTTCCAGCTTGAGAATATGTTTGTCAAGTTTCCTGGTAATTTGGCAGATGCTATCCTGATAAGGAAAGGCTCTAAACCAGGGGTGGGCTGCTACCAGTTCAGCCCAGTTTGAAATAGAATAGAATAGAATATTTTTATTGGCCAAGGATGATTGGACACACAAGGAATTTGTCTTGGTGTAAATACTCTGAGTATACATAACATTAACATTAAGTATACATTAACATTCGTTAAGAATCATTAACATTAAGTATACATTAACATTCGTTAAGAATCAAGAATTATAAGGTACAACACTAAATGATAGTCATAGGGTACAATCAACAATCAAATCATGCTAGGAAACAGTCAATATAAATCATAAGGATACAAGCAATAAAGTTATAGTAATACGTCCCAGGTGGGAGGGGAGAAGCGATAAGGAGTGATGAGAAGATTAACAGTAATAGTAGTACAGACTTTGTAAATAGTTGAACAGTGTTTAGCAGAGTGATGGCTTTCAGGAAAAAACTTTTCTTGTGTCTAATTGTTCTGGTGTGCAGTGCTCTATCGCATCGTTTTGAGGGTAGGAGTTGAAACAGTTTATGTCTAGGATGTGAGGGGTCTATAAATATTTTCACAGCCCTCTTTTTGACTTGTGCAGTATACAGGTCCTCAGTTGAAGGCAGGTGGGTAGTAATTGTTTTTTCTGCAGTCCTAATTACCTCTGAAGCCTGTGTCTGTCTTGTTGGGTTGCAGAGCCAAACGAGACAGGAAAAGATGATATAATATAGATGATAGACTCAATAGACTTTGGGAGAACCCATAGCTAATTTTATGGCCATTTTATGGCCGGTCTGGTGAACTGGCAATTCCCATCCCTGGCTGGCCTTGCCCTCCCCCACCTTACCCGTCCCATTTTGGGTCCCAGGTAAGTACAGGGCCCACATGGAGGCTCAGGGAGGGCAAAAAACTGGCCTCCTGGAAGATCTGGAAAGCTGAAACCAGGCCTGTTTCTGGCCTCCAGAGGGCCTCTGGAGTCCAGGGAGGCCATTTTCACCCTCTCAGAGGCTCGAGGAAAGCTTCTGGAGCCCAGGGAGAGCAAAAAATGGGCCTTCCGGAAGTTCTGGAAGGCCGCAAATGGGCTCATTTCTGGCCTCCAGAGGACTTCTGTTTTTGCTCTCTCAGAGGCTTTTGGAAAATCTCCAGAGCCCGGGGAGGGCAAAAATTCCCTCCCACACCATGGTGCAGGATGCCAACTAGAATACTCCCACCCAGCAACCAGGCAGAAAACCACTTGCTAAAATTTTTGAAGCCCACCCCTGCTCCAAACCTACAGACTCTAGCATTTCTCCCAGGGTATCCCAAAAGCCCTGTCCTGTGTAAGAAATCCTTATGTATAACTTGGCCTCATTAAACAGTGCTCAATGCCCCAGAGTTATAATTGGGTTCTTAAAGCACACTTTGCATGTCAGCATTCAGTCAGAGCATTCCTTAATTTATGCTGTATGCAAAGCAGATTATTTTTCTTTCGTTGTTTTTTTTAAAGCAACAACTTAACATCATTAAGAATCTTTTTATGACCTTGCCACATTCTCTACATTTCCAAACTATTGTTTAATTTAATGGACCATATCATAACCCCTCTGTTTTGTTTCCTCCCTTTGGTTTCTCCTGTGCAAGTTAAATTAAGTCAATATGTTTTTTCCTCAGATTTTTAAGTGCTTCTTGGGAGATATGCCAGAGATGGTCTGAGGAATATTGTTACCTTAAAAAGATGACTGAGCAAATGATTCTCTTCTCTTAAATGTTTCAGGAAAAAAAATGCTATGCATGTTGCATCCGTTTTCTGACAGCATGTCATAATGTGCTTCAGCAGTTTAATGGTTTTGCCCGAAGAAAATTTATCATTATTTTGACACCTCAGAACCTCAGTGATAGTACACTGGAGAAAGATATACTATATTAACGGTTGCAGTCATAATGGGTGTGAGCCTTATTTCATCAACTAAAACCAAGTAACCCTTCCCATAAGTGGCATGGTGGTAATGAGTTAAGGGGGTCTAGAGAGGACAAAGGGTAAAAGTATGCAGAAGAAGAAAAAAAGATAGAATTAAAATGGAAAGTTATAGAGTTATAGATATATTCTTTCTTTGAGTTTGGGAAAGAAGTACCAGCTAATCAGGTAAACCACAGGTCAGAAAAGCTCACCAAAGTCTATCCAATTAAGTTCATCCAGGTAGAGGTCTGGAGGCTAAAACATACAAAGAACAGTTGTTGGAAGGGTGTGTCTAGTTTGATGAAAAGAAGGACTAGGGGAGACATGATAGCAGTGTTCCAATATCTCAGGGGCTGCCATAAAGAAGAGGGAGTCAAGCTATTCTCCAAAGCACCTGAAGGCAGGACAAGGAACAATGGATGGAAACTCATGAAGGAGAGAAGCAACTTAGAACTAATGAGAAATTTCCTGAGAATGAGAACAATTAATCAGTGGAACAACTTGCTTCCAGAAGTTGTAAATGCTCCAACACAGGAAGTTTTTAAGAAGAGGTTGGACAACCATTTGTCTGAAGTGGTATAGGTTTTCCTGCCTAAGCAGGGGGCTGGACTAGAAGACCTCCAAGTCCCTTTCACTGCAACCATCATCATTGCAGGCCAGTTGCCAAGCATCTGAATTTTGATCATGTGACCATGGGGATGATAAAAGATTGTTAGCATGAAAAATGGTACTAAGTCCCTTTTTTCAGTGCCATTGTAACTTTGAATGGACACTAAATGAACTGTTATAAGTCAAGGACTATCTGTGCAAGCTAAACAATCTCTTTGATTTAATCACTCCTTGATGTATGCCTCAATTGGAAACATGCCATATTTAAGTGTCCCTTCCTACACATTTCATGTTCCAACCATGAATAGTGCTTCTTATTATTAGAAAGAATTATGTGAAGTGTTTAGAGTATAAAAACATTAACAAACAAGATGCTATAATATCTTGCCTATGAGCGACTTCTTCAGCTTCAATCATGATAATACACAGGCAAACAACTGTTACAAACTCAAGATAAACTGCTTCAAACTCAATTGCAGAAAATATAACTTCAGCCACAGAGGGGTCAATGCCTGCAATGCTCTACCTGACTCAGTTGTTACAGTCTCAACCCCTTACAGCTTCATCCTCAAACTGTCTACTGTGGACCTCACCCCATTCCTAAGAGGTCCTTAAAGGGGGCCTACATAAGCGCACCAGTGTGCCTACCGTCCTGTCTTACTGTCCCCATTTATCTGTATTTACTCCCTTTGTTCTTGTTTATGTTCATACTTATGCTTGTTATCTTGTACATGTTTGATAAACAAACAAACAAACAAACAAATAAATAAATTAAAAAGTTAAAAGACAGAACAAAAATCAAGGAAATAACAATTAAAAAGCAAGATATATCCTTTGGGAGTATGTCACTTAGGAAATCCATCTTCTCTTGAGAGCTTATAAATGGACACTATTTCTGAGATTGACAGGGTGATTTTTATAATCTCAGGTCATCTTTGCCAAAATGGCATATGTCATCATCTTTTGATACATTTAAGAGAGCATACAGACTCTGTTTGATGGAGGTCGCAATTTATTTATAAGTTTTAGAAAATCCATTATTTATTTTGTATTTGATGTATTAGTTTTAATAATTTTATTTTTAAAAAATCCCACATATTATAAATGTTCCAAATTGGAATGGTAGGCAGCATATAAATTTTGGCAAATCAATTTATGATTATTATTTTTTCATTGCAATTTTGTTTATTTAGTGAGAGCAACACAAAAGGAAGATGAATGGGTTTTATCATTATTCAAGGTTTTATGTTTGCAGCCCAGAGTGTAATAGTAGAATCCTAACACCCTTCAACTTTGTAGAATTCATTTCTAAGCAAATGTATTAAATCAATTAAAAAAAATAACTTTGGGTTATATTTATTTTTGTGAAAATGCATTAATAAAAAAGATTGTGAGAACATTCCCTCTTAAAGGTGGAATTTTAGATAAGAGAAGAAGAAGAAGAAGAAGAAGAAGAAGAAGAAGAAGAAGAAGAAGAAGAAGAAGAAGAAGAAGAAGAAGAAAGAAAGGTAAGTCATTGTTCCAAAATTACATTGTTTCCATCTTGGTACAAATTGTATTGTTTTAAAAGCCATAAAACAACACCACAGTTCACTAAAGGAATTTTAGAGAGGAAGTTGAGGAGATGGGAGAATTTTAGAAGTGTTTGAGACAGTGGGAAGGAAATCTAGATCTGTTGTAGTGTTTACCCAGATCTGTTTAAATGTTTGCACAGCTTTGTCTATTTCAAGTAACATTAGGCAAAGGGCAGAATGCCCCAGGGGGGTTAAATTATTGACAATGATCTTCTTCCAAGTGGAAGTCAATTTATTTGCCAGGGTAGGCTAGATCAATGATTCAAAGACCCCAAATACTGACTAAAGTCAATATTTCAAGCAGCAGAACCACGCTGAAGCAATCAAATCTGTGGGCCACATTTTACCTCGCTTTTCTCTCTGCCTGTTCTGACCCAGCCTTAGCAGAACCAAGAAACAGACTCCTTGCCCTGAAAAAAACCTCTTTATTTAGCTACTGTGAATTCATGGCATTCACACACAGAAAAGTCTAGGCAATAATCCTTCCAAGGGTTAACACTGAAGTACAGACCTTATCAGTTCCTTAGATAATTGCCAGGCCAGGAACTTCCAGCCACAAAGCTTTAAATTAAACTCTCAAGAAGTCTCTGAGACATCAACCATGATGAGCAAATCTTCTGAAAGAAATCCAAACTGTTATCTCCTATGACACCACTCCGTTTTTTATTCTATTTATTCCTTAGCCAGGGAGGGACCATTCAGCATCCACGTGTGCCTTTCTTCTTGAGTCGGCTCCTGTTCCTTAGTTGTTCTCCTCTCCTGACAGCTCTGTGCATATGCACATCTGGAACAGGCCCCAGCTGTTTTTCCTCCCCACTTATTTCTGTCTCCGAAGGCAGCTGGGAAATGTTGGACAGCCCTGGCTATATCTCTACTTCCAATGCAGACCATTCATCAGAGCCTTCCCTAGACTCCAGGACTGGTCCAAGTACCTCCCCAACCTCTTCATCATCCAATTCTGCTGCCAGCTCTGCTGGCAGTTAGCTGGCCACAATACTACCATGCTTGGCATGCAGAATTCATAATGCCAATTTTTATGCACTGGGCAGGCTGTTTTGAAAGTTGATTATTTTTTAACTTGCTGGTGTCTCTGTCAGGCCCAAGCTATAGATCAAACCATGAAGCCTTCAAGTCAATTACTTTATTGCCATTCTACCTGTGATGCACGAATCTCCTCAGGCTGTTTGCCTTCTTTGGGAACAGATAGATGAAGTTCCATGGAGCTTAAGTGAAGGTATCAATCCCGAATCTTTTCAGCTGATTCAAGACTAATGTCTCACTTCATATCTCCTCCCTGCCTGGCTGGACATTTTCAAATAGTCACCACTGAAATGCCAGATCATTTGGGGGGAATGGGATCCATTACATTTGAGCAACAGCACTTAGACTTATATACTGTTTTATAGTGCTTTATAGCCCTCTCTAAGTGGTTTACAGAGTCAGCATATGGCCCCCAACAATTTGGGTCTTCATTTTACCCACCTCTTCATTGTATCATGCTCAGATATTTCAACCAAACTTAGCTCAGACAAACACCAAGGATTTGTACTTTGCCTATAAAGCCAGCTATGTTCCCTATATAACACCTAAATGGCTCCATGGAAGTCTGACAACAGCCAATTGAATGCATGTTCTTGCACAGAAACAGGAAGCTCAAGTACAAAGCCCAAGAGAAGATGTAAAACCTCCCCACTCTTAACTCCATGTGGTCAACTGTACCAGAACCCGTGGACTTCTGCTTTCCCATTAAAACCATGTTTCCAATCAGCCTCTATGTCCTTCTCCCAGCTTGGAACTGAACCAGATGGATATTTCTTCCCACAGTCACACCATCAATAGCAATAGCACTTAGACTTATATACCACTTTATAGTGCTTTACAGCCCTCTCTAAGCAGTTTACAGAGTCAGCATATTTCCCCCAACAATCTGTGTCCTCATTTTACCCACCTCAGAAGGATGGAAGGCTGAGTCATCCTTGAGCCTGGTGGGATTTGAACTGCCAAATTGTCGGCAGCTGGCTGCAGAAGTAGCTTGCAGTACTGCACTCTAACCACTGTGCCACAGATGCCACTAGAGGTCAGGTACACAAGCTTATTCAGGAAGGGAAAAGCTTTAGACTTCCAGGGAATCCAGCCCTAGATTATACAAACAATAGATCACTCCAAGAATCTTAAAAGTGGTTGATGAACCTGTGTATGCGGTAGCCTTTCATATTAAGTGAAGCTGTCAGAAAAGATAGCAACAATCTAACTGGTATACATGGCTCTATTCTGCTAGTGTTTGTCTGTTTATCCTGTTTAGCACTGTTCATCTCGAGGGATTCTTGGAGTTTACTCATAGCATTTCAACTATTTGTAATAATTGTAGTTTGAAACCAAATTGCAGGAAGACCCTAACCAATTGCGGGAAGCCAGCATCAAAGAGAATGAAGCAGAAGTGATTGACAAAATAAAAATAAACTACTATAATAAAAGGCTAAAAAAATGTCCTCCATCTTAAGATTATGAGATATGTCTTTCAAGACAAAGAGAAGTTACAGATCTGTATGGACTATTGGCCTATCTAAGAAGTAAATTCTGGGAATTAGATATCATTTCTTGAACTGAACATGTGAAACAATTTATTAGTAAAAATTATGCAATCTTAATATCAGAAACCCACATTATTATCTCTAATATATTATTTTATCCTCATTGCATGTAAAAACGGATGACAATGCATTATCTTTATTCATTCTTGCTCTCTCTCTGTGTGTGTTTTTTAAGGCTTTGCCCCCAAATATCCTCATTAGGATTCTCATTAGCTACATTAAAATGTTTAAACAATGGAATGCTCTAAAGACTTTTAAAAATCCCATTAGTAAGTTCTATTTTAGTGGTACAATCTGATGTTTTTATATCACAAAGGTAGAATTGAATGGATATATCTAAACAAAAACATGTAATAGTAAAGCATTGATGGAATGGTGTAGTTCATCAAAAGTTTTCTGGAGTATTATTTTTAAAAAGCAAATAGGTGCATATCCATTCAGCAATAGAACTTAGTTTTATATACTGCTTCACAGTGCTTTGCAGCCCTCTTTAAGTGGATTACAGAGTCAGCCTCCTGCCCCCAACAATCCAGGTCCTCACTTTACCCACCGAAGAAGTATGGAAGGCTAAATCAGCCTTGAGCCTGGTCAGTATCAAACTGCTGGCAATTAGCAGAGTTACCCTGTAACATTTAACTGGTTTTAAATTTGAGGCTAGCCTATTGTTGTGCCAGGATGTTTTTTTCTACATCCTGATTGGTTGGGAGTCTTG
>BHFT01000682.1:0-57526 GCA_004320025.1 Laticauda laticaudata | reverse complement strand
TGTGTCATGATCCATGGTGGAGAACAATGGATGATGTGGAAGACCAAGACCAAGGGTGAAGAGGTCTGTACACCATCGCTGCTGGACTCATACTGAGATCTAGATGATGTTCTCCCCCTTTTTATAGGAAATATCGGTAGTCCACTAGCTGTCCTTCTACATACTCTAGACATACTGCAGACATCCTAAATATCCAAGATACATCCCGGATACAAATGTTTTGTCCATTTTAATCCTTTATATACGAGATGCATCTGCTTACATCCTTTCTATGTCCGTGCTACTAACGCTGTGTGGATGTTCCGTGTACCTTTCGTTTCCTTCCTCTTTCCATTTTCAGCTGCAGCGGATGTGAGTTGTGAGGATGGCCAGAGGATGCCGAGAGGATACAGCGGATGTTTAATGGATGATAACAGAGATAGAACGTTTGTTGCCCGTATATGCTGCGGATGTACATCGTACGCGGCAGAAAGTTCATCTGTTCAAAACGTTTTGTGCAGCTCAAAACTTCTTGCATGGATGAAATCTCAGTGGATGGATGCTCGAGAGATAGAGTGTATGAAACACGTATGCAGTGAGTACACAACCGATGCATCACGTTTTCCAACGGATGCATTGCGTTTTCCAACAGATGACAAGCTTTTTTTAACGTTTTACATCCTCTTTGCATCCATTGGTGCAGTGGGACAGGAGCTTTAATTGTTGCCCTTCTAGACAATAATGAATATCTTGCTAATCATTATATCAAATTCTTTGCTGAAATCCTGAGACAGTGGTAAGGTTGTATCTTGATATCAAGACCTAAAGTAATATAGGCATGCTCTGGGTTTATTGTGCAAAGAAATCACAAGCTACAAAGGAAATAGCAACAATATTAATATTTCTTAAAATATATTGTATATCACCAATCAGTAGTTGACATTTGACAGCCAAACTTATATTCTTTCTAAACTATCCCCAAAAACATCCATGACACATTGCTTTTTAATAAAACATATGGACCAGATAAGAAATATACTGTCAGTGTAATTTATACACTAAATTATATCTGTGACTGATCTATTCATCCAAATAGAGAAGAAGACAAGGATATAGCCAGGAAATTGTTTCTGATGCCTTGGTGTAAGAGCTAGTTCCCATTAGAATCAAGATTGCAAATTACAGATATTCTTCCATACTGTGGGAAGTTTTCCTGTAATCCAAACAAGGCTGTTTGATATTTTTTTTTAAAAAATCCACAACTATAGTCTACTATTTATTAATGTGCTTCTTTATTGCTTTATTTTTGCATCCTAAAATATGAATAGGGCTTCTATATTCTTGCCTTTACCATTCTCTGGCATTGTAAATTACAACTCCTTTCATCATAAAATGATCTTCTCTTGTCATTGGAGATCTGTAATTATTGAAATGATGGCATGTTTCCAAAATGGAAAGGTTTTTTTAAAAAAGATATTGAACTTTACTAACTTCTCTGCCAACGAAGGGAAAAAAATCCTCTAGCTGGATTTTTGTGAAGCCATAAGACAAAAAATTATACTCTCCTATTATCCAAAGAATAATTATCAGAGGTATGCACTGTGTGCACTGAAAAGCCCAGGAAATCCATGTAAAATGTTTCAGGAAATTACTGATGAAAGATTTTCTCTAGCAGATCAGCATACAGTGACTTAATCTTAGTTTGGGCAAAATTAGTTCTCCCCCAAAAGCATTTCATGTTTTTTTTAAATTAATTTAATTTGTAGTTATTGAATATACAACACATTTTTCTGTTTGTGTAAACATCAAGTAACAATAATTAAAAACATGCAAGATATAAATCATGACCATAAAAATCAATATTGTTAAAATGAATTGAAATATTAAAATCATTTTCATAAAGTATGGTTAATATGTCCAAAGATAGATAGATGATAGATAGATAGCAGGAGAAAGAGAGACAGACAGATGGACAGAGAGATAAATGAAAGACAAACTATTATCTAATACACAGGAAAGGCTCTTGTATGGGTTAGGGTTGCAACCTTTGTGCTCGCTCTCTCTCCCTCCCCCTCTCTCATCTATTAATCATTTCTCTATTGCTACATAGCAGTCACTCAATTTTAAAAATGGAATTCTTGGGCATGAGCCAATGCAGCTGAAGTCCCTGTGAACAGCTCAGAATTTCTAAACCGCCATACCTCTATAATTCTGAAATGCTGAGTTCTCAAGTGTTATAGCAGGCAGCTGCACAGCCAACCTTAGATCTTGAAAAAACTAAATTATCTGAATTTTTGTAGCTTGGAAGTCAGAAAAATCAGCTGTCAATAGACACAGAAATCAACCACATTTACACACCATTCAAAAGAGATAATAAAAAGCAAAGCAGGAAACAAAAAGATTAGAACACATTGACAGCAATCAACACCTAGATAAACCAACACTAGATAAACAAACAAGCAAAATACAATATCCTAATCATTGAACTATCAAGGAGCCAACAATATCCCCACATTAAGAGGGCAAGGTACTACATGTAAACAGGAGGCCAATACCACACTCACTTGTCTTGATGATATTACTTAGTTGGGTAATGAAATGTCTGCAAATAAGAACCTAGTTGAGAGAGCACAAGAACTCAACATTCAACCTGGTTTGCTGCTGTTGTTCAGGTGCTAAGACATGTTTGACTCTTTGCAACACTGTGGACCATAGTATTCTAGGTCTCTGTCCTCCACTATCCCTCTGAATCTGCCTAAACTCATGTCCACTGTATCAAAGACACTAGTGAGCGTATCTAACCAGTCAGCCTGGAGCTACAGATATTCCCTTCTGTTTATCTGACTGATTTACAGATAGTACCATTCCATTCAGGCCAGTAAGATCATTACCTATCCCGGATAGGTATAGGTTTCAGTTACCACTTTCTGGTGTCTTCTGATTAGGATTCATCATAAACCACTAAATAAAGCACAATGTAGATTTATAAATATATAAATCAATGCTTTTAGTATTCTGCAACAAATGTAAAGCAACTTAAGGTTATTTTTTTCTCTCTCTGATTATCTGATAGCTGATATACAGATTAACAGAGTTGGGAGGGATCTTGTAGGTCATCTAGTTCAACCTCCCACCCAAGCAGATATGATCCTCCTACAAAGGGCTTGTTGAGAAAGAAACAAGAAAACCCCAAAGGAAATATTCCAGGAAATTTAAAACTATCATTCACAAAACCAAATTTCTCTTTCTCCTGTTAACAATGAGTTCTGTGAACATCTTGCAGGGAGAAATGCAGTAGTTTTTAATATTCAGTGCAACTAATTCTACATTGTACAAATCTCAGAGGTGAGTTGAATTAGATTGTTTTGATGAAGCTATCATCAAAATAAAACTTTAATCTCTAGAACCCTCTTTTGACTCTAGGCTTCATTGGTAGGAAATATACATTCCTTCCTATTTGACTGGTCTGGCATTTCAATCTTTTTTTAAACATTAGCAGTAGAATACAAGAAAAGAGTCTGCCTTCAGGAATTGATGAAAGAGTGCCTGGCATAACATCTTTCTTCCAATATTTCATTCCTGCCTCCCATAATTAGTTTCTTGAGGCTGCTTCTTCACTCTGTCTAATAGATGGGGATGGTAATACCCCTTGGAAAGTATAACTTAACCTTGGAATAGAAAAGGAGCACATCAGAAACACTATTGATGGCTAGCAGATGAAGGTGATTTTGTTTTCCCACATCCATTAATCATATCACTCATCATCACCATGAAATATTATTGACAATGGATGGAGATTAAATAGATGGAGATATTAATACAGATGTAGATATAGAGAATAGCTCTATCTAAAAATGAATCTATCCAGATATTCATCTTTTAAAAAAAAAACTTTTTCCTTGCTTAATTGCCTTCCAGCAATGTAACATTTGTAAACTATTTCTAAGGAATAAGATGCAAAATGTAAATCTTGTCTGGATGGTGATAAGAAAATTCTCTGAAATTGCAAATTCTATCCATTCACTTGAGAGAAGTTATTTTAAAAACATCACTTATTACTGTACAGTGCATTAACTAGTTTTATCTATTTCTTTGAAAGGTTTAAATGTTGGATTGTCCCTCTCAAAAAGTTCCTGACAAAAAGCAATATCAAGGCTTAGATTGAATTTAGGACTTTACATTATCATAAATATTGCATTTGTATGATTGAATTAGACAAAATTGAATTAAACAAATACAAATCATTCTTGTATTAAAGGGCAAAGGAGAGAACAAACCCAATAAGATTTTAAATAAGATTTGTTCCTACGTATATTTACTTGGAAATAAGGGCACTTTGAGACAATGTTTTATACCATGCCAGAATTGTGTCTGTGCAAGATTGTTTTTACAATATCATCTATTTCAGGAGTGTTATGAGCTGAATGTTCTGAGCTGAAGCATTTTTAAAGTTGAAAACTGCTATTTTTACTATTCTAAGCAAACATACACAGGCCGCAGTTGGAACGAAACTTTCTATTTTGAACAGTTTAACTGTGAGTGTGTATGGTCTCCACTGTATGGTCTAGAAATAAAGTACTGGAGTTAAATAGGAGTTATTTAAGAATATGGTCCAGAGTTGAAAAGCTATTGTGGACTTTGATTTTCTGTTGAACAGGACAGACAAGACTGTTGCAACTGATATCAAAACCATTTAACTGAAAAATTCTCACTAGTATTATGTTGGCTCGATTCTCCCCCCCCCCCACCTCGCTCTCTGCATGCTTCATAATCTACTGATATAGGAATTCACTGTGAATTTTAAACTATGAAGACTTCTATATTGTTTGGATTAGTTTGTTGGGCTTTGATGTGCATGTTCTTGTATCATCTTGGTATCAAGTGTCAGTACAAAAATAGAATTGAAAAATAAATGATTTGGTTTATATTGGTTTACTGACCTGTGAGATGTACACAATTGTGCATATTCTTATGCCCTGGTGAAAATAATGAAATATTGATAAAAACATTTTATTTTTTTGTTTTTCATTCCAGAGCTGCATGAGTAGAATGGTGTGATATGCTCATTGCTACCTAAGCTGCAGAAAATTGGCCCAAATATTGTTGCAGCATGAACGATGCAACTAGAAATTGATTTTTTTCCTCCTTTAGCCTATCAGTTTCAATGGTACAACTGAATACAGAACAATTTGTGCATTGCTATTTGTTGGCTTTGTTTATTTTGTGCATGCAAAACAAGTGTGGCTAATTAATTCTTGCATTAAAATACCATTAAAATTATTTGTGAAAAAAAAGACCTCAGGCACTACAGATTAGCAAAGTGTACATTTTTAATTAATAGAAAAGGGCTCAGTTGAAAAAAGTTCATTACAAGTCCCTTGTCACATGTGGCACTTCAATATTTTTTTGCATTAAATATGCTTTTATCAGTCTATCTCAGAAACACCTAGTTAATATTGCCATGATATGGAATATGCTTGTTCTTATACATGCATTGTGGAAGAAATTGAAAATAGCTTTCTTTCCCCTACCTTAAACTTTGATGGGATTCTCCAGTTCCTTGTGGAAAATTGATCTAGCAATTTCCTAGCTGTTGTGAAATATACAATATGGGAAATTAATAGTTCACATGATTAACTAAGTTTTCCCTAATCAAGTTATAACTCCAATTTATGATATATATCATCACTATATTATCACAGATAATAATGGTTTATTAACACAATTTATTTTTAAACATTTAAATGATTTTGAAATAATATTTATAAGAAATATAAACAATAGAGTTGTGATGTCTATATGTACATCAACATGTCAATTGTTCATTTAAAAGAAAAAGAAAAGGCAGACAAAAGACAGCAAAGATTTCTACTATCAACATTTATTATTTATGAATGTAATTTTGTAAGGCCAATTTCTGTTAAATATACAATACAATTTCAATTATTCTAGTACTCAAAGAATGGCTTATGAATAGGCTAGGTAGACAATATAGTGTATTTGATTCTATCAACAATCCTATTGATTTTATTCTATCCCTTTGTTTTTATCAACAATCAGTATACACTAGAGCTCATATCTTTTCAATATGATTTAAATCAGTAGCTTCACAAGTCTGTATTTTAAATGCCTTTATTACATTTTGCCTGTCTTTTCATATGATTCTAATTAAATAAGACATTTTTACCAAGAAACAAAAATCAATAGCTCTCTAATTGCTACACAGATTTGATTCAACACAATTAACCCCAAACTAGTGACCTTTAGACATTTAACAACTTTGTCAATAGAAATTATGGCATCAATACTATACTGTAAAACAGCTTTCGCCAGCCTGGTATTTTTTTGGTGAGTTATGAATTCCACTTACTAAATTCTCAGCCAGTATAACCATTACACGTTTATTTCATTGCCCATATACTCTCACCCTTTTTTTGTCACTTTGAACTGTATTGGTATTTACTACAACTCATTTCCAACTGCTGCTGTGAATTCCTTAAGTTTATCTAGTGTATCATTGTTTTACTTTCTGAACGATCTGCTTGTTTTTAGAGTAACGATTTATGAAAGTTAGAAAATAATTGTTCCTGGGGATGGCTGATGTCTTAATTGGTCCATCACTCACAGCTAATCATTTGCAAGAATTTTGGGTTCTCTATTATTGGTCTGAAGTTGCAGGATAAGAATTACCTTGGCCTTGAGGTACATTTGCATTTTGGCACTGTGAGGCATGGTGATGGAGCACCCTATCAGGGGCTTTTTTTGAGTTTGTCTGTTTTTGTGTCACTTTAAGTTTCCTGTGTCTTAGAAAACAGGCGTGTCACTTCATTGTGCTGGTGCCAATGATAAATACATTTATTTCATGGTGATTGTGTCATTGTTCTGACTTCCTCATCCTTAGCAGCACACTACAATTCTCAAGGTTAGCATATATTTTCTATTCTATAAATGAATGGTATATTCATTTCTCTGCAACAATACTGATAAGCCATTTCTGGTTACATTTTTTTCATTGAGCATAAGTCCTATTTTAGACTGACTATGTGCAAGAGATTTTCAAATGCATTAAGTACTCTATGGTTGGCTAAGGAAAGAAACATAATTCTCATTTTAACAAGGCAGAATTTGCCTTGATGACTTTAGAATAGAATCAGAACTTAGCAGTTATAGTATTGTTAAGTCATCTGATCTAGTGTGTTTCCTGAATATCTTGGTGGTATTATTATTATTATTATTATTATTATTATTATTATTATTATTATTATTATTATTATTATTATTATTTTGTTTCCATATAAGAAGAAATTTAACATTAGTTTTGGAAGCCCTTATGGGATGCGGAGAATATTTATGATTTAGGAAAAGCAAGTGAATAATTGCATCCAGGATGGAGGATGTGCTCCTATTTGACTAGAGCAATTCCTTATTTAAATATAAGTTGTAGTATCATTATTCCCTCAGGCATTTTGGCCAAATTTTAAGATGAAACAGCATTCTGAATACCCAAGAGGCTATATGGGACAGGTAAGATTTATGGACAAGTTGGCCATAATGTAAATATACTTGAGATTGATCTCTGTAAGTCCTATGACTATGACAGTTTAAAGAGTTATGCAGTCTTTTGGAAGGGAATTTACTTGTCTCTCCAGAGCATAACAAAAGCCTTGCCTAACATAATACTTTTTTTAACCCAGAAGAATGAAAGCAGGTAAACATTAAGTGCAATTTTTATTATAAATATGAATAATAAAAATAGTGGTAACTTTGCTATTCTGCTTCTTAGGCAATGCTAGGACCACATTGACTCAAATAAGAAATCTATTATCTAGTGTTCAGTTTCCAGAATTGGCCTTTCTCCATTGGAATAAAAGTTTTATTTTATTCTCAAATTGGTTGAAAACTAAAGCAGTATAACATTTGTTGTCCCAATTGCCAATCTAAAGGGAGGTGCAATGGCTCAACAATAAAAGATGATAAGCTTGTCAGCTGGAAAGCTGTCACCCCTGCTTCAAGACCTCAGTGCTATGTATGGGATGAGTTGTCATTACTTGATCCAGGACCTGCTAACTTAGCAGTTCAAAAGCATTCAAATGTGCGTAGGTAAATAGGTACCACTTCAGTTGAAAGGAAACAGCATTCCATGTGCCTTAGCATATGGGTATGCTGGTCACATGACCATAGAAATATCTTTGGACAGCTCTGGCTCCCTTGGTAAAGGAACAGAGATGAGCACTGCCCCTTAGAATTGGACATGACTTGCCAGCAAAAATCTTTATCTTTATTGCCAATCTACAGTAGATCTTTGTTCTAGTACATCTCTTCTGATTCAGTACTGGGTAGAACTGGCCCAGTATTGTGTTTGCAGCAGTGCTGGAATTCTACCAGTTCTGGCTGGTTCAGGCGTACTGGTAGTAAAAAATGCTACATTCAGCCAAACCGATAATAAAAAAACAGCTACTAGTTTGGCCGAACTGGTATTCTTTTCCTCCCGATGATCAGTTGTTATGATATGCTGGGATCCCCTCACTGTCTTACTGCTTCACTCAGGAGGCTTCCCTGAGGCCCAGGAGGCAAAAAGGGGCATCGGAGGGGTGCTGCATGGCCCCCTTGCTCCATTTTTTGCCTCCTGGGCCTCAGAGAAGCCTCCTGGGAGCAAAAATGCCTCCCAGATGGCTTTCCTTTGGCCCAGGAGACCAAAAAAAAAAAAAAAAAGAGCACAGATGTGCTGTTCTGCAAAAAAAAAAAAAAAAAGAAGCATCCCACCCAGCTCAAATGGCAACACCAACCTACACTCCACCTAGTTAAAAATATTTGCCATCCCATCCCAGTGGTAAGCAACAGACAAATAACCAAACCATTTTTAATTTGTATACCAGGTGAACAAAATAACCCAAGTCACAATAGAAGAATCCCTTAATGCCTCCAACTTGCCCCAATGTCCAATATCTCACTGATATCAAATCTTAAATGAAACAGTTTACGGAGGAAGTAAATAATCCGCACCAAAGTTAATTCAAAAAATTAAAACCCAACACACAACACTGAAGAATTAGTGGGTATGGCAGCAAGGTATATTAATGCAACTATCTACCAGTTCACAGCAACCACATTGGAGGAACCAAAACACAGATACTCTGACAATAAATGCACATTTCTTCAAGAATTTTCATGCATTTTCCCTTTAAACCGAATCCTCCCACTGCATTCCTTGAAAGATATCAGAGCCTCCTCCCGTAACCATGCCACTCATGTTTCTCCCTATCCACTCCTCCTGTCGTGCCGCTTAGATGAAGATGGATGGCCTGGTCTTCCTTCATGAATGCCCCACCTGGCTCGTTGCCCTCCCCAGTTTCCTCCACAACCACTGAAGCCACACTAGCACTCCCTTCACTGCTCCATTCTCTCCCTTGGAGTCAGACACAACAGGCATACATTTGTCCTCTCAACTTGATACCTCTGTATCTACAGCATACCACAGAGACACCTTCCCCCAGACTAGAATGAAGAATTTGTTAAAAAAAAATCAGCAATCCATCTGTCAGCATCTCTGGCTCCTTTCTGTGCCTTTATTCTTGATATAATTTATTTGGTTTTCACACACAAATAAAACATATACAAAACATCTTTTTTATAATAGATATCATGGTTGATACACTCTTCATACAGACACAACTCAATTTCATGCATTTTGTGTTACTATTCCATCTTACTTACTATAAATTTACCATAGTTTTCACTCCTTTATTTTCTCAGCTTTATTTATTAATTATCTCATGTCTCAATAGGCAGGACAGCTGTTCCATAGTCTGTATCTTCTATGTCTCTATTAAAATCCATCCCGGGAAAACAGTAGCTAGCCTCAAATTTAAAATACAGGCGTGTAGCCTGACACACACCCTACATAAGAGTACTACAGGCAAAATCATAATTACTAACAGCATCACATTTCAAGACTGCCTTCAAAACGAGACAAAAAATAGCAGCCCCTATAGAAACCCAAAGACAAAATTACTGGGAAAACCCAAGCATATACAATTCCTGTGTCATGCCCGGCAAATACATTGGACAGACCAATAGAGAATAAGTACCCGCCTGGAAATGAACACAAAAATGCAGTTACAAAAAGCTGAACACACCTCCTCACTAGTCCAATCACATTGAAAACCAGTCAAAAATCAACTTTAATGGCACCAAAACCCGAACACGTTATAGAACCCCACACAGAATCATCAATACCATAAATTTAAAAATACCTGAAAGCAATGGAATGAAGAGGATATTCCCACGAGACTCTAATTCATTTGAAGCCTTGCACTCTCAAATATAAAGATCTCACACGACCATCAACCAGGCAAACACCTTGGGCAGCAACAGACTCCCTCTATACCTCCAGCTCAGAACACACCCCAACCAGCACCAGATAAACCAGCTTCCTAATCAGAAATTAGCCGCCTTTCTATGCACCAATCTTGCACGAACAGTCTCCCAAATACAGATAAATGTTGCAGGCCATCAAAGTCACAAAACAGACAAGAAACCAGAACACACCAATCAAACAATTACTCCAAGTTCCGAATAAACACAAGACAAGACTACCCACAATAGGATGTAGAAAAAAAACAATCCTGAACAGCAGTAGCTAGCCTAAATTCTACAAACTAACACCTGATAGCCTGACCCCAAACGAACTCATTACAGAAGCCTAGATTATCGCAGATGAGATTCTGCTGAACGTTGCCTACAACTTGTAAACGCACATACATTGACGTAGGATAATCCCGAAGAATCAATCAGCATACACACACCACACACACACAACTTATGCTGATCGTGTGGTTATGTAATTCTTCTTTGGTTAATTTCTTAGATCATTAGTGAGCGTCGTGTGTTCATAGGTTGTAATGCGGGGATCTTGGATAGTCTGTCAATTTGTTCAATCTAAGAAAAATAACAGAATAATACATGATATAACCAACCACAAGCAAAGAAATCCAACAGACATCATCCCAAAGAGAAAAATCTTCTATATGCCCAAATATGTATGTCCTCCAAAAATACAAAAAAGCATCACCTCTCAGACCCATAGTCAGCTCCATAGGGAGCACATACAAACCACTAAATACTTAGCAAAACACTACAAGCCCCATGCTAAACCGCACTTCATACTTGTAAACATAAACTTCATACCACTTCTGAAATGATCAAAATCATACCGTTGAATCAAGAAGATCTTTGTAAAAGTTTTGACGTGTTTCAACTATTCACTCAAGTCCCAGTTATGATATGAAACTCTTAAAATCATCAAAAAAATACCAACTCACTAAAGACCTCATGGAATCTAACAGAACACTGACCTAACCAACACATATTTCTATACAAAGGACAAGATACAAGCAATTGTAAGGACCCCTATGGGACTCACCACTTCACCCTCATCAACTTTCATGGGAATGGAATTTCAATCCAGCCTGGATCAATTCCACCACAAACCAAACTATGTACTAAATACATTATACACATTTTATTTGGCCCATGAAAAGAAACCTAAACAATTTCCTTATCACCCAAACAAACACAACCCAAATCAAGTTCACCTGAAATGGAATAACAAACAACTACCATTCCAGATGTATAATCTCACAAAAAACAGATGCCACGACACACCATTATACCAAAGAAAAACACACACCAACCGCTCCTATGCCCTAATCCACCACACAGCACCAGATAATTCCGTGGCGAAAACACTAATTACCAGCAACCATACACCTGCAATAAGGACACATTATAGACTAAACTATCCCTCTACTGAAGTATGGACACCAATTCCAAAAAAACAAAATCCACCAAACTTAATCACAAAAACAACCAAAAAAACCTAGAAGCAAAGACTATGAACAACTTCTGCTACATAACGTACTACATAAATCAGTAAGTTATACACAGCATCACCTAAACTCCTTCAACAACAAAAAAAATCACATCCTGAAAACCCAAAGACAAAATGCTAAAACAATCAAACACATTCCCTATACTCAATGCTCTCACATACATTGACAGACAAAAAGAATAAGTACGCCCCTGCATGAAACACCAAAATCAGAAAAAAGCTGGAACACACCTCCCACTAGTCCAAACATGAAAAACACAGTCACAACACAACTCATGGCACCAAAACACTACCACTATAGAAACCACACCAATCATCAAGAAACCATAGAATTTAAAAACCTAAAGCATGAATAGAAAATATTCCACAACTCATCATTTGGAAGCCGCACCTCCAATAGAAAATCCACACCACATATCAGGCAAACACCTGCACAAACAGACCCCTCTCATACCTCCAAGCTCAAACACACCCACCAACCAGCACCCAGATGGAAACCAGCTTCCTAATACGATCAATACCGCTTTCATCAAGCCAAGCATGCACGGGGAAATTCCAATACCATAAAGAGTGTGCACCAATCAAAAGTCACAAAACATACAGAAGAAACCAAACACCAATCAAACAAACTCAATCCAATAAACACAGACAAGACTGCCAGCCATCAGGATGTAGAAAAAACAATCTGGCACAGCACTACTAGCCCTCAAACTTTCAAAAAACTTGATTACCTGACCCACAAACGAATCAATACAGAACGCCTGATGATGCAATGAATTTGCTAATCGTTGCTAAAACTTAAAAAGCATCTACATTCGTAGGATAATGCCGAGGATCTAATACAGCATACACACACACACAACACATGAATTTGACTTACTGTGCGTTATAATTTCTTCTGATTAATTTTCCTGATATTGTCTTGTTACACGTTTGTATGTGGGTCTTGGAGTAGGTCTGTCAATTTTGTTTCATCTATATAAAATTAACCAAGAAGAACATATAACCAGCCAAATATCAAAGAAACTCAACAGACGATCATCCCAAGAGCAAAAATCTTCTAGTGCCCCAAATTATAGGCCTCCCAAAATACACAAAAAGAAGCATACCTCTAACCAGAGTCAGCTCATAGAGCACCATACAAAACCTAGCTAATACTTAGCAAAACAACTACAGCCCTATGCTAAAACGTCAGCTAATATGTACAAAACTCATACCACTTCTTAGAAATAATCAAAGATCTACACGTAGAACAAGAAGATCTGCTTGTACCTTATGTTGTTGCTTTTTTGATTTAACCCAAAAAATGGTCATAAGTGACTCTTTTTCAGTGCCCTTGTAACTTCAAATATCTTCTAAATACACTGTTGTAAGTCAAGGACTGTATATCCTCAACTTTCAGTAGGGTTAAATCAGGCTACAGTTACATACTTTACATTTGCAGAGCAGTCAGTCTGGGAGAGTTCCAGTCAACCTGCTTAAGAAAATGTTTGTGTTTTCATTTCAATAACTGACTTAAATAGGTATTAATGTCCAGTAATATTTCAACTGTGAAGTCAATTCTGTGGTTAAAACAAGCATAATTGTTATTTCTGGATGATGTGGTTGTTGTATTGACAGAAGAAGGCCTGTTAGCTAGCTAAGTTATCCTTGAAGGGAAATCTACTAAATAACATGTCTTCACAAAGACATAAAATTGAACTGAAAGATTGTTTCCCTCCTCAAAATGTAAAGTGTAGCAAGACAAAAATGCCTCTTTTGGGTGATTTTTTTGAGAGATTGCAATGAAAGAGCCAAAATAACCATTAAGGTTGGCTTTATCTTTCTTTAAGATAACAATGCTTGCTTTTAGAGATAGCAGGAAATCACTAATTGTGGTGGTTCTATATTGCTGTGCCATTTGTCATTGCATCAATCACTATCTCTGTGATTGATACAGGGAATCTAATGTCCTCCTTCTTTATTAGATAGACTTTACTTACTATTAGTGAGGCTATTACATTGTCAGGCATAATTAACATTATGTCATCATCCAATATACTACTAAGTACTGGATTGGATTGTTGTGGTAGGAAGAATAACAATGGCATCAAAACTCCACCCTGTTTCTGTTGTTTCTCTTTCCACTGCTGAAAAACAGAAGTTAATTGTTTGTTTGTTTGTTTGTTTTTTGGTGGAGCGGGCAGATTTAAAAAGAAATGAATATAACCAAAGGTCTGATTCTGACCAAATGAAATGCAGTTTCTCGGCAAGCTGTTCTAACTGAAGTATCTGTTGCATAAAATAGAGCTATTGTTTGGATTGCTATTCAGCAGAGATCAATGACTCTAAGAATAAGAGAAAGGAAATAATAGGCTCATTTGGTCATTTTCTTTGCTACTTCCAAACCTGTTGCAGATTATAAAAGACCATGTACCTGGAACAAAGCAACTTTATTAGCATCAGCATATAGTAAAGCGTTTCTCAACATTGCCAACTAAAATATGTAGACTAACTCCTAGAATTCCCCAGCCAGCAGTCATGCAGACTAGAGAATTCTGGAAGCTGCAGTCCATACATCTTCATACATCTGGGCCTATTCATCTCCATCTCCCAGAATGAGAAACACTGGTACAGTGGGTCAAACATTTCAAATGTTCCTTCCCACTTCCCTTTTCTGGTCTAGCCATTAGATAAAATATGTTATGAGAAAGAGCTGAAAAAAACAAGTGTTTCATCTTGGAACAAAAATAACCTTCTCATCTCCCTCCAGTTATTCTTAAAACATATATTTAATAATTAAAAAACTTTTAAAAGAAACTTTGGAATATAGCTAAGATAACATGCAATGTAAAGACATTTATAAAATGGATATTGGATGCTCCGAATATCAATTGCAATTTCACAATCATTACCATAAAGAAGGAAGAAATCCTGGTGAAATGATTCCTGCTTTAGGAAGTTTCCATGGTATCAGTGATTCTCACTGAATCTGACAGACAACCCTGAATTTGGGTAATCAGTGAAATTCTTTTCAACACATAGCAACTGCCAATATTGTAATGTCAAGAAATGCATAAAAACACAATCGTTGCACTCAACCAGTTTCATCTATCTCCCTCCTTCTCACTCTTCAAAGTTGTCAACAACCATCTGTTAAGCAAGCGTGTTTATTCTTTCTGCTTGTCTTGTGAAGTTTCTTCCACGGTCACTTAGATAAAATTTTTAATTCTGACCTTTGGAAAGCAGAACTCAGAGTTAAGAAAATGTTGTACACTTAGTTGAAGAAGCAGGATTATTGTTACGACTCAGATTGACACTTATCCAGTTCTTTGACCAAAAGGTTGATATCACTGGAAGAAAGCAAAGAAAACTCTGAAATCTAGGATCAGCAAGTCATGCTGCTACGTACTATAAACCTCTTAGACTAATCAGCAGAAGATGACAAGTCTACCTGAAAAACATTGAAGAAAATCATATTGATATTCTGAATATGTGTCTATAAAATGCTCACTTGTAATTGTCCATATTTCTATATATGTTTCTGAGATGATAAGCACCATTCAGTCCATTCTGAGATGATAAAACACCATTCTGTGTTTTAAAACACAGAAAGAAAACATACAGAGGTGGAATAACACACTGAAACTCATATTTTGTAGAAAGAAAGGCTGCAATGAATAAGACAATGATATAATATGTCTCTATGGGGAGGGAGTGATGAGTAGTATTTTCCTTTTTTATTTTTCTATTGAAGCCTATTTTACAAATTATACGACAGTTTTCACATTATTACTCACTGTAAAATGGGGAAATCATCCCATAACATTTGGGCAATTTTGATCTAAGGATGCAGAAATAGCTCAGAGGAGCTGGATGCAATCCTACATTCAGAAGTGGCCCATTCTTGCTTTATAGCATGAAAGTACTAAATTGCAGCATAAAGCTGTATTACTTGATATGAATTGTGAGGCCCAAAAGGAGACATTGTCAATAGCAACTTATTATACTTCAATACCCAATACAACAATGCAAATCATATAATAGGAGGCCTTCACAGCATATGGGTATACAAACAAAGCACATGTTTGAGTCCTGTATTATAGCTATCACTCATAATTGCTAGGACTAGGTACCTCCTCTGAGTTCAAATTCCAAAGACAGAGATTAGAGAGAGAGATATTAATAAAATAATGGTTCTAAGAAATTCAGGAACCTAGCCTAAAGCCCATGTCACACTGAACCAACGGATGCAAAGAGGATGTAAAACGGAAAAAAAACCGGGCCAGCCGGGCGAAAACGCGATGTACGCACGGGGACCGGCCGGGGGGCGGCCGCGCAGCCAGCAGCAGCCGGCGAGGGAGGGGCAGCCAGCCAAAGGGGGGGCGGCCGAAAACGGGGGCGCGCGGAATAAAGGGAGCCACGGCGGCAGGCTGCACGCTACGCATGCGGGCGGCAGGCCGGGAAGAAGGCGGCGATAGCCGCCGAGGGGCCACGGACGGCAGCCGCGGAACGCCAGGCCGCCCCGGACGCAAGGAGGAAGCAGAACGGAAGGCCGAGAACGGCAGGCAAACGGAGGCAGAAGGCGAGGCCGACGGTAGGGCAGAAGGGAAACAAAGAGGAAAAGGGAAAAAACAGGCGCGAGAGGTGGACCGGAGCGCAGAGAGGAGGGGGGCGAGGCCAGGGGGCCGAGAGGAGGCCGAGGGACGGCAAAGGGACACCGACGCGGCCGAGAAAAAGCTGGGGAGCAACGCGGCCGGGAGCAGCGCACGGGCAGAACAACAGCCCAGCGGAGGCGACCGCGGCAGCCGGCACGGGCGCGACCGGGGCCACGGCAGACAGGCAGGGCCACCGGGGGAGGGCCAATCAAGGCCGGGCGGCACCACCAGCGGCGGGCAAAGGGCGAAGCCAGCGGCAAACGCGACCGACGGGAAGAAAAGGACGGCCAAGAAGCGCGGGGCCGAGAGAGAGCGGGAGAAGGCAGAGACGGGGGGGACACAAGCGGAGGGGGTGAGCGCAGGAGCGGAAGACACAGCGGCAGGCCAGAACGCAGGGAGGAGGCCGCCAGCCAGGGGGACGGAAGTCGGCAGGCGTCGGTACACCCAGGAGCACCTAATGGCAAAACACAGCGGCCAGCCAAGACGAGTGAACCGCGAGATCTTCCCGCTAACCCTTCTATGCCCTGGCTGTGCACGCAACGCGCACTCACACTCGTGCCGCCAGGAGCCGCACCTAGGAGCGGCAAGCCTGACGACACGCAAACCATACTCCCGTTCACGCCACATCACTTCTCACCCCCTCATCAACCGTACAATTAAATATTCTTAATATATAATGACAACCACAATTCTAATTACCCATACACATACTCTTTTTATTTCCACTTCATTCACCTCAACATTCTCACTTATCTATCATTTCTTTTGTTCAACATTTTTCAAACGATTTCTCCCTTGGGACCCAAATCTTAAGGTTTGTCATGTGCGCGCCAGTTTGCTCGTCAAAAATTAGACATCAATCCTCACTACATCTGTCAGATACAGTGCTCATCCACCTACACTTTTGACAAAAGTTGCACGGGGGCATCTCTATGAAAAAAGGCTGCACAGCCCAATGAGACTAGAGCTGCGAAAGAAAAATACACAAAGGGAAACACTGCGCATCCCAAAAAAGTTACCAGCTGCAGTGACGCTCCGCCCGAACAGACGGGTGCGGCCAAAAAGAGGGCGTGAACTGCGGCCGGAGAGAAAAGCAGCGGGGGAGGAAAACACGACAACAGGGTCAGAGGATCACCAGGACAGGAAGACAGAGCAGTCAGGAAAAAAGAAAAGCACAAAATAAACAAAAAAAAAAAAAAGAAAAGAGAAAAAAAAAAAAAAAAGAAAAAAAAATAAAAAAAAACAAAAAAAAAAAGAAAAAAAAAAAAAACAAAAAGAAAAAAGCGCAAGTAAAAAAAAACAAAAACCAAAAGCCAAAAAAGAACCGCAGACGAGGGAAAAGCATCAACAAATTGTGCGTCAGAGAAAGCAGGCCGATATCGAAGAATACAAGAAGATAGCTCATCTCCCAGACCCCTCCACTGGAAGCAAGGCGAATAATTGCAGAGCAAATGTGATATCAGAAAGTGGAACTTACTCACACACCGTTTGAAGAGCCACTTAAATAGAAGAAGCAAACGATATGGAGCTTGCAAGTCCAAGAAAACTATCAGGCTCCCACTATATTAAATCTCACACTTACCAATGCTCTCGTAACAAAGCATCATCCTACTTCGCCTATTGAGTTCCAAATACCTGACTTACAAAGTTCATGTGTACACAATCGATGCTTCAAAGTTAACAGCCTCATCTCAAAGCCATAGACACAAGATCTACAACAGCCATAACCTCAAGAGAAGTGGGCTGAAAAACAACCTACATCAGGCTTTCAAATCTAAGACCCTATGCTGTTAACCAACGACACGACAAGTATGAATCGCCCCCTAACCTTGCATCGCTGGAATCAAGCGCCGATCGCGCAACCACCATGATGACGCCAGGCTTCTCCGCATCTACGAACGCCAAAAGGGCCTACTAACGCACTGAAGCACTACACTTCCAGATCCTCACCATGGAAAGACGAGGATCTTCAACTACAGCCTGTCCAGGCAAGCAAGCGAAGTGTACGGAGAACGAAACCTTTGAACACCTGCACAACAGTTCCAAAGTACTTTCCTCACCCACCATGCACATATGCCAGAGATCCCATGAGGAGATCACTGGAAGCTTGCTGCATCCTGCACAATATCAATGGCACAACCTGAACCCAGTCTCTTCGCAGACAGGTTCAACCGGTGACCGCTCCAACAAGGCAATGGGGAATGGAGCCTGGGGAATGACGGCAAGGGGAAACCTGATCAACACTGAGATGTGCAAGGCCCCAGCAGAGCCTCACATGAAGCGAAGTAGCAGCGCAACCTCCTAAGACACTAGGTGCAATCCCCAGCTGGAGCAGTGGAGTGGCAATACAGGATGGTATGATGCTTAATGTATATCCTTCAGCCTGTCTCATCACACGGATGAATGTGGCCATGTATGTTGGATAGGCTACACGAAGAAGGCGCTTTAATAAAGAGTTGTGTTTGTGTTGACATGTGTGGATGATTTATTCATATTATGATAATAAAGGCCAAAGTTGTGGCAGCTGGGAGGGTGGACCATACAGTCCCACTATGCTTGCACTGGAGTTTATCTATCCCACAGCTTAATACCCATCCCAAAGGTATCCCTGCCCATCCCACTGCAAGCCATCCCACAAGCATGCAAAGTTTAAACCATTTCTTAAAGTTTCCACCCAGACTTATAAAAAAAAGAAATGAAGCAAATGTGTGAATCATAATCGACTTTATTAACAACAAGCTATAAGAAAAAAAATGAGTCTCTGGTACTCCTCTTGGTCGCTCAGTCCCAGGGTGAAGGTGCAGGTGCTGTGGAGGTGGCTGGTGCTGGAATGCTGTATCAGCTCCTCCAGAAGCAAAGCAGCAAGAAGCGCCAGCCCAGAAGAGCGACGAGCCCGTGCTTCAAAGCCCAGGAAAACCAGAGTGAGGGCCAGGGGATGGTAGCCTGTCCCTCTTGCCAGGGCTGGCAACAGATGGCTGAGCTTGCTGTGCTTCCGCATGGTTGTGGGGTTGCTGGCTGGCAGGGAGGCTGGCAGGCACAAGGCGCAGGAAGACTGCAGAGGCTGGCATCAAGGCTGGCAGGACAGGCAGACAGCAACTGCAGGAAGGCTGGCAGGCTGGCAGCAAGCGCATGCACCAAGGCAGGCACCAAGGCTTGCAAAGGGGCAGGCACCAAGCTGGCAGCAGGCTGGCAGTAGGCAGGCACCAAGGCTGGCAGGCAGACCTCAACCAAGGCTGCAGGAAGGCAGGCAGCAAAGCTGGCAGGCAGACTGACTGGCAGCAAGGCTTGCAGGCAGCCTGGCAGCAAGGCTTGCAGGCGGCTGGCAGCAAGGCTGGCAGGCAGACATATCAGGCAGGACAGCAAGGCAGTCGATGTGTCTGGAAGCAGGTCTTTCCTCTGAATGGCGACCTGCTTCCGAGCTGCTTCCATTATATCCGCGGGGCGGACGCAATGCATCCCCCCGCATGCGCAATTAACGCAGGCCATCCATTAGGCTTCTCGCTGTGCATCCGCTAGCTTCCGCCTCATCCGTTCATCCGCTATGCATTCCGCTCTATCCGTTCCACATCCACTTTGCTGAGGCCCCCCGGAAGCCCTGCGTGGCACCATCCGCTCTCATCTGCTTCCATCCGCCGGGCTTCCGTTCCGCATCCGCTTTGCATCCCCCTGCTCCTCCCCGCGTCCGTTATTACTGCTCCGGTTATGCAATTTTTGCCCCTTTGAGAGTGGATAACAACGGATGGAACATTTTGCTCGTCCGCTGTGTCCTTTTTGCATCCGTTGGCCAGTGTGACATAGGCTTAAGGGATTTCTCCAGTATTGAGGATCACTAGGGCAGGAATAGATATTGCCTGGAAAGACAAACCGTAGCAGTCTAAGGGTTACCTTCAATAGTGGGATTCAATTTTTTTTACTCGTGGTTCTGTGTCCATGGCTTGGTGGGTGTTGCAGGAAAAGGATTCTATAAAATCTCCAGTCAGAAGTCGTATTTGCCAGTTTTCCAAACTACTCAAGATTTCTGCTACCAGT
This sequence comes from Laticauda laticaudata, assembly GCA_004320025.1. Classification (NCBI taxonomy): domain Eukaryota; kingdom Metazoa; phylum Chordata; class Lepidosauria; order Squamata; family Elapidae; genus Laticauda; species Laticauda laticaudata. The sequence goes on along the minus strand of BHFT01000682.1, from coordinate 36,991 downwards.
TCTCCAGAACCGGTCAGAACCTGCTGAATATCACCTCTGGTTATCTTGTTCTGAGAAGATACTAAAGAAGCTATTCTAAATGGTAATCTGAAAGAACTTTATTCATAACCTTATACAAGTTTTATAAATTAAATAATAAAAGTCAACCAGACTTAAGATGGTTTATACCCTTACTCCATTTACATATAATGCCACTATATAAGAATTATTGACCTAATGGGGAATAATTTCTAAGGGCTAGCTCAATATGGTTTTTGCATTTATTATTTTTAATATTTGATACTTTTGCTGCAACTTAAAGGCAGCATCCATAAGAAATATTTAGCTACTGTAAGATGCCAGGTTTTGAATCAAACTGATGCTTCTGTCATGCTTTGCTCGAGCTAGTATTTTAGCTGCATGAATCCAGTTTAGAGGAAGCTGAATTAAAATGACCACATGGGATATTCTTTTCATTAAGTCATTGTTTCTGGACTTTGTTCCAGAAAACATAAGTTTTATGTCATATCATTTTTGGCATAATTGTCTAATTAAATGGAGAAAGCAAATCTCGACATTTAGTGACACATAAAACAAAGGATTATTGTCACTAAAATTGTGTGTTCAAGATATAGTTTGGAAATTCAGCATTCAACAAAATACTTCATCTCAAAATGTCATCTTTCAGTTGGAGTTGGTTATTAGATTTAATAGTTTTATGTCTAGCTTGAAATAATTTTGGTCCTTTCTGGTCCTCTTCTCCTAATCCTATTAGATGGCTTTCAAGAAATTGGGAGATGGTTTTTAAAAGAAAGACTTAAATCTTATGGATTCTTCTTTTCAGTACTCATGGAGTTAAAATTACTATCAATCAGTGGTGGGATTCAAATTTTTTTATTACTGGTTCTGTGGGCGTGGCAGGGGAAGGATACTGAAAATTTCCAGTCAGAGGTGGTATTTGCTGGTTTTCTGAACTACTCAAAATTTCCACTACCGGTTCTCCAGAACTGGTCAGAACCTGCTGAATACCACCTCTGCTGTTGTTCCTAATTACCTTAGTCTTGGAGAGATTAGATAAACTATGTGCCTGAAGACTATTTTTAATCTAGTCCTGAAACATCAGAAAGCATTTACATTGATTCAACATTTACAGAAAAAAATCAAGGAAGAAACCATAATATCACATTTGTTCAATGTATATTTCCAGGTGTATATATGCAACAAGTCCTGGACTGACTAATTTGTGCCATCATCAGTAGAACATGCCAAGTTAAAGAAGCAATTTAATTAGGTCAAAGCAAGTTGGATTTGGACTAAAGTAATATTAGCAAAGTAAAGATATGAAATAATAATTTATCCACCATAGGTTACATAAAGCTGAAAGCTGCAGGCCAAAGCCACGACTCAGTAATTTGGAAACAGTCTAAACAAATGGCATCAACATCGGCAGAGATTGGAGATTTAGAATTATCTGAATAAACACTTAAAGCCCATGTCACACTGCACCAACGGATGGAAAGAGGATGTAAAATGGAGAGAAACACTTGCCATCCGTTGGTTAACGCAGATTCATCCGTTCTGTACTCACTGCCTCCGTTTTTCATCCTCTCTATCGCGTGCAGCATCTGTTGATGAGTTCCATCCGCTCAAAAACGTTTTGAGCTGCTCAAAACTTTTTGACGGAAAAATGTATCCAACGCGTCCGTTCTGCATCCGCAACGCATACAGTGCAACATCCGTTCTGCATCCATCATCATCTGTTATGCGGTTCCGCCACATCCGCTAGGCATCCGCCTGCGCATCGCGCAACTCAATCCACTCCAGCAGAAAGCAGACACACGGGAAGAAGTTGAAACGGACGTGGAACGGACGCGCACGTTAAGTAGCACGGACAAGAAGGATGAAAGAGGATGCCAGCTCGCATACAAAGCATTTAAAAAGGAAAAACTTTCGGCAGAGGGCGACCTATCTCAGATAGTTAAGATGACTTAGGGATTGCCTGGAGGATGCAAAAGGCACATATTGGAAAAAAGCTATATTGTCTATAAAAAGGGAGAGGAACTCACCTGGATCTCACTTTCAGTCCAGCAGCCCTGCTGTGCAGACCTCTGCAGCCTCATTCTGGCACTTGCTCTTTCCACAAGCATCCATTGATGTCCATCATGATCATCACACACTCCTTTTGGTAGCCCCATCATCTCTACAACAGTGCGAAGCCATCTACAGGCTCTTTCAACTGTTTCTACGGGAAGAAAAGGAGGCGGCACAAGAAGGTTCGTGTCCAAAGATGGATTAGGCGGAGAAGAGCAGAAACGTAGAGACGGTACAACAAGCTGAATGGTGCGAGCTCTGGAACGAAGACCCTCGTGCATTCCAGAACTTCACTATGGGATGCCTCCAGCCATGTTGAGAATTGTGTTTTCTTTTTTTCCAGAACAGCTGACACCCAGGTTGACCAAGCAGAGAACACCAACTTCCGGCCCAGCCCAGGACCCTTGGGCTCAAGGTGGTACTGACTCTGCCGCCCATCCTGGCCTCAGGCGACCACCTACAGGAGCATTGCCAGTACAGTCTGAAGGGCGGGCACACACAAACCACCATTCAGCATTTGTGGTCAGAGAAGTGGTGCATGCCATCATCAGAATACCGAGAAGCTCCTCCAGTGCCCCTCTACTGAAGAAGGGCTGGAAGAAAGTTGCAGAGCAGTGGGTATCAGAAGTGGAAACTTCCCCACACCGTTTGGAGGCCATAGATGGCAAGCAGCGTGGCCTTGCCAAAGCTCGAGGCCAGAGCTCAGGGTCCACTACTCTCAACTCCAAGGGCTTCTTCAGCATCATTCCTCTTCCCCATGTGTCGATGCTGTACTCCAAAGTTCAATGGTACATCGATGCTCTCTCAGGCAACGGCCTCATCTTCAGATGCCATGAGTATACAACTCCAGTCACCTCGAGGGGCTGAACGCAAACCTCATCATGGGCTTCCCAGATCCGACCCGTGCCCAACGACACGCGGCAAGATGTGCCTTACTTCCAGTCATTGGTGAGCGACACCTTCTCCCTCAGAACCTTTACCTCATGAGCCCTAAACTCAAGACTATCCTCAAGCTCTGTGAAGGAGAGAGATCATTCACACTATCGAGGCTGTCCAGGCAAGGCGTGTGTTGGTGAGAACGCCTTTGGCATCTGTGCCAACAGGTTCCAGCTCTTCTCAGCCACCATGCTAAGCAATCGCCCAGAGACCAATGAGTGAGGCATCATGGAGCTTGCTGCATTCTGCACCAATCCATGCGCCCCGCTACCCGATAAGATATGCAGAAACAGCTCGTGGACCTCCAATAAGGCAATGGACATGAACCCTGGGGAATGGAGGCAAGGGCGAAAACTGATCAACACGTGAGGATATGCAAGGCCCCAACAGAGCCTCACGTGAAGGAAAGCAAGCAGCAACCTCCTGAGCACACTGGTGCAACTCCGCAAGCTGCGGAAAGCAGTGGAGTGGCAAACAGGATGATAATGCATTCAATGGATGCTTCCTCAGACTGTCTCAATCACACTGATGAGCATCATCACACTGAATGAGATGACATTAGTTTGGGTGGGCCTACCAATGAACAGGGCATTTAATAAAGACGTTCTGTTTTATGTTCAAATGTGTGGATGATGCTTACACTGTTATTGTTATATATGCCATAATAAAGGGCCACTAGCGTGTGGCACCTGGGAGGGTGGGACCAATAGAGTTCCCACTATGCTTGCCACTGGATTGTTTATCCTATCCCACAGCTATTACCCATCCCAGTGCTATCCTTACTCATCCCACAAGCATGCAAAGGCTTAAAACCATTTCTAAAACTTCTCCACCCAAGACTTTATTTACAAGAAATAAATGAAGTAAGTGTGTGAAAGCGAAGAGATGTCGTTTGTAATTAACAAGCCGTAAAAGAAAAAATGACCAAGTTCAAGTGTCCAAACAAAAATAAAGTCAACAGGTAGCCACCCTGTCTTTGGCACTCTTCTTCATCACTCAGATGTTGTGCCAGTCTCAGGGGTGAAGGGTCCAAGATGCTTGTGAGATGGCGTGCTGCTGGAGTGCAGGTCCTGAGGCACCTTAGAGTGCTGGCCCGACGAGGACAACAGGGGGACGGTTGTGTGAGAAAGCTCTCAGGACAGCGGCTCAGCCCCGTGATGTTGAGAGCCCCTTCCTCCCATGACAATGCGGTTGTCAGCCCCAATACCAACGACAGATGTACTGAGGCTGCGGCTGTGCTTGTGGGGTGGAGAAGGAGCAGTGTAGTGGGGCTGTCTGCGTCTGAGTGGCGAGGGACATGCGTTGTGACACTCTGTGGTGTCGGTGGCATCGGGGCATCAAGTGGCATCGGTGCGTTGCGTGGCATTCGTGGCGTGGGTGCATCAGTGGCACCACGGTGCGTCCGATGTACACTGTGCCTGGATTGGAAGGCTGCTGGGCCTGTGCTGCTGGACCTCCTTGTAGCCATAGCCTGGTAGGGAGGCCTGTGGAAAGCCTTGGAAGCGGCAGTGACATCACCTGGGGTTGAGGAGCAGACCTGGCACTGGGTGGGACAGGCTTCATCTCTGGTCTGGTAGGGTTGTGAAGAAAGATCGGTGATCCTGTCCTTCACCACCTGTACTGGTTCCGCCATGTTCATGAGGGTCTGGGTTCACATTGGTGAGGAACGCTTGTGGTCTGGAGATGGGGCGTCGGTGTGTACCAGCTGCAGAGAGGCAGATCTATGCTGCTCCTGATCTGTCTCTTATCGTCCAGCAGGACATGTGGCTCTGCCGTGCCTGCCTTCTGAGTGACTGGTATGTGCGCTTCTATCTAGATTACTCCTTTTCCCTCTTGATCTTGCCGTTAGTACGAGATCCTTGCAGAGCCATGGGACCTTCCAGCCTCTCTTGTCCACGAATCACGTCTTATATGTCCGCTAGTTGATGGCTCGTGTGGAAGTGCATCTCCTTTCTCCCACTATGTCAGGGGGTCCCCCACACGCTCCGCCACGGTAGTACAACTGTCGGGGGTTCTCCTTCGTTGGCACGCTCCCAGATATAGCAGCCTGAGACAGGAGTTGCTCTCTATGCCAGAAGAGGACTGGACTCTCAGCAGGCTGCCTTGAGATGTCAGGGTGTGAGAGGGCTGCTCCTCGGTGGCGGATCTCACCCTGCCAGGAAGCTGCACTTGGCCATCACATAGGTCTCCTCTGTCCGGTCGCTTGGACCGCAGCCTTGGCCAGTATTTCTGAGGTGCAGCTTCCCATACCAGGTTGTGCATGTGCTGTCCACCCAAGCCGAGGAGCACCTCGAAGTTGTAGCCCAGGCTCTCCACCTTCTGCTCTCAAGCAGCCTGCTTCCTTGTAAATGTCCCTACAGAGCCTGTGTCCCTTCTGCCAATACTCATTCTCCCTCAGGCCAGTCCAGCACCTCCATACTCATGTGTCCTCTTCTATGTTGTATTGCCTTCCTCTCCATTTCTCGCATCTGCCTCTTCCTCCTTGGCAGGCACATATGGGCCCTTCATCAGAGCGGGCTTCCAAGGTGTAGGGGCCCTCCTCCTCTTTTACCCCCCCCCCCCCCACACCACCACCACAGCAGCAGCAGCAACAACAGAGGAAAGCAAAAAGCAGGACCGCAGGACAGCAGGGCAGCGCAGCAGCACCAGCAGGACCCAGGACTGTCCCAGCAGGACCAGGATCATCAGCGCAGATAAGCACCAGGAGCCACCAGCCAGCGACCAGCAGGACTAGGAATCAGCAGCAGCAAGTAAAGCACCAGCAGATGCCGAGAGGCCAGCAGCACCAGCGAGCGACCAGGAGCACGAGCAGGGACCAGCAGGACCAGGAGCCACCAGCAGGACCAGGAGCCATGAGCAGGCCAGGATTCCACCAGCAGGACCAGGAGCAGTGCCAGGCAGAGTAAGCACCAGCGGAAGTACCAGCACACAGGGAGCAGCGCAGCAGAGTATAAGCACCAGCCAGAAGCACCAGCACCAGGAGGCAGCGCCAGCAGACGTAAGCACCAGCAGAACACCAGCAGAAGCAGCATCAGCCAGAGTAAGCACCAGCAGAAGCACAACACCGCCGCAGAAACAGTATCAGCAGAGTAAAGCGAATCAGCAGAAGCACCACCGCCATAAGCAAGCATCAGCAGAAGGCAGCTACCCAGAAGCAGCATCAGCAGAAGCCCCAGCCCAGAAGAGCGAGGCCTGGGCTGCAGAAGCCCCAGCAGAAGCAGAGTCAGGGCCAGGGGGTTAAAGGGTGGCCCTTTCCCTCTTGCTCAGGGGCTGGCAGCAGATGCTGAGGCTTTCTCTTCTTCCCCATTGTTGTTTGGTTCGCTGGGCTGGCTGGCGGGGGGGAGGGGCAAGCTGTGTCTGGAAGCAGGTCTTTCCCTCCGAGAATGCGTGACCTGCACCTTGGGAGCTGCTTCCTTTATCATCCACGAGGCGACACAATGCATCCTGCCCCGCCATGCGCAGTGAAGCTAGGCATCGCTAGGCTTCCGCTTAGGCCAATCCGCTAGGCTTTCCGCTCTGCATCCGCATCATTAACGCTCGGCATCCGCCGGCATCCTCGTATCTAATTCACGTCCCAAACTTTGCTGTACTCCCCCCGGAAGCCTTGCGATGTAGCCATCCACTCTCGTCCACTTCCATCCGCTTGACTTCCGTTGGAGCATCCGCTTTTCCATCCGCCCTACGTTCCTCCCCCGTCCTTCCTTTCCATTTTTCGCTCTGGTTATGCCAAATTTTTGCCCTTTTGAGAGTGGAATAAACAACGGCATGGAACATTTTTCTTGTCCGCTGTGTCCTTTTTACAAATGTTTTGCATCCGTCGGCCAGTGTGATAGGGCCTTTAAATAGTGAATGATCCAACAAGTGATTCCCCACTTACTTTATCTTGCTATTCCCAGTTCCCCCAGAGATTTTCACACTTTGGTTCTGAATTCTTCAAAGCAGTTGTATGAACTTTATGTCTCACAACTAACTCTGAAAAGAAATAAGTTCTTAACATTATTTTCTCTGAATCCCTTTCTCTCTGTCCATTGGAAAGATAGTCATTTTCTAAAGAGAACTTAGGTAACCAGCTGGCCATCCAAAATTAAGGGTCCTGTTACTCCTCTTTTTAACATTTCATTCTTTTTTGTGACAGTTCAATAGCTTACCACATGGTACCACTTTGCCCAGAACTAGTAGGAATTAGGCCTGTGTTTTGCTAAAATTGTAAATGTGCGATTTGAAGAGGCATAATGCAATCTAAACCAGCACTTAAAGCTCCAAGGGCAAAGTGATTTGGTCTGAGATTAAAAAAGAAATAAGCCTATACAATATAATGTGGAAAAATTAAGCTATCTGCAGCTGCTTAATGTTTTTGAAAAACAGAATAAAAATAGCAAGGATGACAGAGTCTTTAGAGTACATTAAATCTTTCAAAATGAAATGATAAATGAATGAAAATATGTTTTAGTATGGTCATAGACCAGCATAAACAAATTCCAAATAGAAATACTATTTCAAATATAAACAGATAAATAAAAATCAGTAAAATGCATATAAGCACAGTGAACAAATACAGAGAGTCATCTGAATAAATAAATCAGCTAAAATGGGTGATCAAGAAAATCGAATTAGAACTATCTAAGAGCTATTTAAAGTTTGTGCTGTTGAAATGGACAGATTCAGATCCTTTTGATAGTAATTGTTGGAAGTGAAGGCCTCAGATTGACTAGGGTGCTTAATTAAAAAGGGAAATAATGACTCCTGCTGAGGATCAACATAAAACAAGCTATATAATATAATAAAGTCACTTTGGAAAGTGAGTTGGACAGCACATAAATTTAATAAATAAATGAATCAATAAATATTGCTCCTCCAATCAAGGGACACAGAATTGTTGGGAAGGAATTGAATTTGGCCAGCTTCTGAATGTGGGGATGGTTATATAGTTAAGGTACATAGTGGGATGGAAGGGGTGAGGAAACCGTTAGTTAAGCAGCCATATAAATAATAATAACAACAATAATAATATATAAGTAAATCAACTTGCAAATAAATGTCCAAGCAAAACTAAAAGATCTGTCTGAAGTTACCAGTCCATAGCCCATTGCTTTAAAAGTGATTGATGCACATCCATAGCTTGTTTGGGTAATTGTAGCCCGTGAAGAACCATTAAAAAGAAATCATGAAGTGCCTGCCTTCAGGAAGAATTAAAGATGTCAACTAAAATTAGGAGAGACGGACCAACCAAAAGAATAATTTATGCCAATAAGAAAAATCCAGGCAGTTGATTCACTTTCAGGCAAAGTAAGTTCTTGGTGCAACACTTCAGGTGAAACTCAAAAAATTAGAATATCATGCAAAAGTTCATTTATTTCAGTAATGCACTTAAAAGGTGAAACTAATATATGAGAATAGACTCATTACATGCAAAGTAAGATAGTTCAAGCCATGATTGTCATAGTTGAGATGACTATGGCTTACAGCTCATGAAAACCCCAAATCACAATCTCAGAAATTAGAATATTGTGAAAAGGTTCAATATTCTAGGCTCAAAGTATCCCACTCTAATCAGCTAATTAAGCCATAACACCTGCAAAGGGTTCCTGAGCTTTAAATGGTCTTCTCAGTCTGGTTCAGTAGGAATCACAATCATGAGAAAGACTGCTGACCTGCCATTGTTCAGAAAACCATCATTGACACCTCATAAGAAGGGAAAGCCTTTTAAGGTAATTGCAAAAGAAGTTTGGATGTTCCCAAAGTGCTGTATCAAAGCACATTAATAGAAAGTTATGTGGAAAGGGAAAAGTGTGGAAGAAAAAGGTGCACAAGCGCAGCAATGACCACAGCCTGGAGAGGATTGTCAGGAAAAGGCTGTTCAAAAGTGTTGGGATTTTTCACAAGGAGTGGACTGAGGCGGAGTCAGTGCTCAAGAGCCACCACACAGATAGATCCTGGACATGTCATATTCCTCTTGTCAAGCTGCTCCTGAACAACAAACAATGTCAGAAGTATCTTAACTTGGGCTAAAGAAAAAGAGAACTGCTCTGTTGCTCAGTGGTCTACAATCCTCTTTTCTGATGAGAGCCACTTTTGCATCTCCATTTGGAAACCAAGGACCCAGAGTCTGGAGGAGAATGGAGAGGGCACACACTGCAAGATGCTTGAAGTCCAGTGTGAAGTGTTCCACAGTCTGTGTTGATTTTGGGGAGCCATGTCCATCTGCTGGTGTTGGTCCACTGGTGCTTCATTAAATCCAGGGTCAACACAGCGTCTACCAGGAGATTTTGGAGCACTTCATGCTTCCTTCCACAGACGAGCTTTATGGGGATGCTGACTTCATTTTCCAGCAAGACTTGGCACCTGCCCACACTGCCAAAAGCACCAAAACCTGGTTCAATGACCATGGGATTACTGTGCTTGATTAGCCAGCAAACTGCCCTGACCTGAACCCCATAGAGAATCTATGGGGCATTGTCAGGAGAAAAATGAGAGACATGAGACTGAACAATGCAGAAGAGCTGAAGGCCGCTATTGAAGCATCCTGGTACTTTCCATAACACCCCAGCAATGCCACAGGCTGATTGCTTCCATGCAACGCCACATTGAGGCAGTAATTGCTGCAAAAGGGGCCCAAACCAAGTACATATGCATGCTTATACTTTTTCAGAGGTCCAATATTATTCTATGTACAATCCTTGTTTTATGGATTGCATGTAGTATTCTAATTTTCTGAGATTGTGGATTTGGGGTTTTCAAGGCCTGTAAGCCATGATCATTCACAATTATGACAAATCACAGCTTGAACTATCTTGCTTTGCATGTAAATGAGTCTATCCATCTCATATATTAGTTTCACCTTCTAAGTTGCATTACTGAAATAAATGAACTTTTGCACGATATTCTAATTTTTCAAGTTTCACCTGTTTATTAGGAATAAAGAAAGGAGCTTGAAATGTAGATCGGCCTTAAAAACTGGGATTATATCTTTACAAGAGGAAGGAATGAGTTGTAAGGGCTTAACAGAACTCCAGACACAAACTGAACATGGACTTTAGTTGGAAAAACATTTAAGTATTGCAAGTACAAGCTGAGATCATGATTGAACTAATGAATTTGTTATATATGCCAGATGTTAGGAGGTACAGTGTTACACTTGCAGGAAAATATAGCTTGGTGCTCTGGTTATAAGTGGGTTTGGGAAGTGCTAAGAGATTTGGTTTAGTTGGTAGGTCACTTGTCTCCACTTTAAAAAGATTCTTTTTAACAGGTATCGAAGGAATAGATTAAGCATCTTGGCTTCACATTAGGCCTAGCCTGTGTCAAAAAGCTGTGTTTTCTGGTAATACTCTGTTTATCAGTTAGCTGAAAGAGCAGGTGCATGATTTACAAAGCCACAAATCATAGTAGAACAAGTGTTTGTAAATTCCCCCACTGCATTTTTTGAATGTCTTCTTTTACCTGTGTTAGCCCAGCACACATTCATTGCATTCATGCAGAAATTAAAAGGTTTAAACAAAGAGTGTACAAATAACTCATCAGCAATCACCTCATATTGACAATGAATAAAAGTGTAACTCTTTTTTAACATTTGAGAAAGCCAAGCTAAGGCTTGTGGTTGGCCATATTAAAAAGATATACACAAAACCTAAAATAACAGCCATGCCATAGACAGCCCAATTACTAATGTAATTTATTTGCCTTTTCTCATGTTAGATTTGAGATCTCACAGTTCAATACCTCTGTCTCCTTCATATATGAAAATGAAGTTCCAAGATTGTTTACTGCCTGTAACAATTCCAAAAGCAGGAGGAGAAGGGGAATCTAAATCTGCAAAGCACATTGTATTCATCTGATTTGATTCGCAGCATGAAAGCAGGTCTCCACTTTGATTCATGAACTTGCTTTCATAGGGTGAATCAATTGAAGCTCTATCAAATTGATGCATCCCGTGATCTGATAATTTTTGACACCTTCTTCTAGTTTATTTTTTCTTTTTTCAGAAGAAGAACCTAACATTAAACCTGGATTGTAGCATAAACTCTCTTTAGTTACTTGATCAATTTATATTGTTGATCACTTTAAATATCACACTTATATTACATATTACAATATGTTTCTCTCCTTGGTAGGGAGGTGTTTAGTGTCTGCATTTCATGCTATTTTTGTTCTGTGTTTACTTTGTTTACTTTACTTTAATTTTACCGTGTTTTACATTATGCTTTATGTTTTTATAAGCATTATAAGGCACCTTATGATTAATTAATTAATATTGTTATTCTTATTTCCTTCTAATCCTACCTTTAAAAAAAAAATCTCTGAATTCTGTCTTCATAGTATATTCCCAGCTAATTCAAACTTGATGCAGGGTTGATGTCAGTGGTGGGATTCAGATTTTTTTACTACCGGTTCTGTAGTATTTTCCTGATCACATTCCCATCTGTAAGTATCTCTTCACTCTTCCAGTTTTGTACAAATACAATTCTGGTCACAGTCAACATATGAATAACTAATTATGCATTTTCCAGTTCTTTAACTGGCAGTGGTCTTCATATGGATCAATTTCTTCCCAAGAACTTAGGATGTATTGATGTATGATATGTGGGATCCAAGCAGTATGGCCTTCTATAAAGATAGGAATTATGTCAATATACATGTTTTCTAAGTGCCATCCAAGATTTTTTGATATGCAACGCAATGTGCCAGTTTGTTTGAAAATTCTACAATATTTTAACTTGCTCATTTTCAACTGTTTTTTCAACTCTATGTTCCTCCAATTTTTCATTATTGCAACCTAATGAATTTTACAGATGTTCCAGTGAAACATTTTGGCAACTCTGTTACATTGTTGCTTATAATCAATTCTTGTGATCTTCTTGTGTAACCTTATACAGGCAGTTCTCAACTTGCAATGTTTTATTTAATTATTTTTTGAAGTTACAATGATACTAAAAGAAAAGTGACTTAAGCTGCCCCAGAGTCAATGAAATGGGTGGTATATAAATTTAACAAATACATTAAAAAATCAGTTCACAGAAACATCTACTAGAAGATTGCCCATGAGGAAAGAATATAAAATAGACATGTTTGATCAGGGGTAAAAAAACAAGCATTTTTTAATTGAAATCCTTTATGGAATTTTTGCTGAAATTGGTTAAAAATGATCTGAATGATTTTTGATTTTGTTAAAGGGTTGAATATGGGGAGAGGGGAAACATGTACAAATTTCAAAAAGGAGATGACTGAATATATGCTGGTTTGTAACTTCTGCAAAGGAGATCAGAACGTGCTTCTTTTTTTTCCTAATACTTTCTTTTTTCTTTTCTGCACTTTTTCTTTCAACTTTTTCTTCTTAATTTTGTATTATATTATATTTCTTTTACTCATAAAAACAGCCCTCTTTAAGCATATTGTCAGAGTCAGAGTCAGCTTATTGCCCCCAATGATCTGGCTTCTCATTTTACTGACTTCTGAAGAATGGAAGGCGGAGTCAACCTTGAGCTGATCGGAATCAAACTCCTGCAGTGAGCAGTGAGTTAGCCCGCAATACTGCATTCTAACCATCATGCCACCACGTCTCTTTATCCCTGACTTTTCATTGTGCTTTTCATAAAGGTCCTTCTTAAACTTTCTAGCCTAATTCTCTGACATATCTTCAGTAAAGGAAACATATATTCACACATATCAAAATAAATTCTATGCTTTTTTCCACCTAAAAAGAAAAGACACAATAAAAATCCAGATGTCCTAACCATGTCCATTTACATGGTGTCATTGACTCTTTGGCCTGCCTTTGGTGATGTTTGCCTCCCTCTTCTGAATATATAGAAAAAAGTGCAGCTTAATTGCTGATAAGTTGCCTGCCTGATTCTAATAGTCAAATACAATGTTTCAGTGACAATCTCTTCTCCAGACCTAAATGTAAGCAACACAGCCCCTTTTATGACACATCCTATCCTTTCAAACAGGCTCCTGCAAATCCCTCATTAATTTTTAATTCTCAGCAATGCAGCTTTGTGATAACATTAATGGACTAGTAATGTTTTGAAGACCAGAGCGAATTTGATATGACCTTGATGTGAATCCTTTAGCTAAATTACCATCTGACAAGTGCATCACTTTTTTCTATTTTTGCCTGCAAGGTCCCCTATCCATCCCACATACATATGAGACCAAAATCAAGGAAAGGAATGTGCTTGGCATTTTGCCTATCAAAATTGTAAGATTCAGTACTTTATCTCATGAACAGCAGTCCAGATTGCAAGGCTCTAATGTCCACTTGAACTGCCCAAATGGTTTAACTTATAGATAGATTAGTGTAAATCATTAAACTGATTTCCAAAATATTTCTCATGCATCATTGTGACTGACTGTAAGATAAATCATAATGAGTAACTACTGTTGAATTAATTTTCTTGTTTGGATGATAAAAAACAGGCTAACAGAAAGGAAAATATGGTAGGGGCAGTAAATTCATCAATTTAACTAGTATTTCAGTCCAATAGAAAACTCATGCAGAACAAAACTCACACACTCTGTATCAAATAAAACATCACATTATACATAAGCTGAACTGATGTTTGAGAAAACTGCCAAAAGACTGGGGAATTTTCCACTTGCAATAGCATGGCAGCCTCTTTAAAAACAATTATTAAGCATCAGAAACACATATGCACTTCATCGCATTTTCTATTACAAGGAGCTGACACATTAAGCTTTTTGGAATAGTACTCATATTTTATCAGCTGTCCCAATACTAGTTTTTTATTTATAACCTACCCTGACTTTTTTTTACTCATTCATAGTACCAAATTTAGGAAGGAGACAATGCAAAGCCCTTTTAAGAAGAAAAGTTAGCCCATAAATTTCATTGTACTTTTTAGCCTTTACCAGCAGCTTTATAGATCTTGTCACATCATCAATTATTCTTAACTTTGCAGCAAGGCTCCACAGCATGTAAGCCAGAAAGTGATATGCAAACCTACTTTTTATTAAAATTTATTAGACAATTTTTTGCCTCAAAAAGAATTCAGAAAGGGGTAAACAAGATTTGAAAGAGCAATAGAAAGTTATACTCAAATGATTTCAACTACCCAATTGCAAAAAGGATTACAATATAGAAGATAAAATATGGGGGTAATGATCATTGGGCGATATGATAGGAGATGGGGGTGGGTTATCCTTGGAGAGTTCAGGAATGTTATATTGGCTTCACATTCTAGCTCCCTAGTCTCAGTCTCTATCCAGTCCACCGCAACCCACTTTCCAGCTGGAGATTTTAAATGCCCAGTTGGTCTGCACTAAGGTCTTCCTCATCTGTGAGTTAATCATCAATAAGAGAGTCAAGCTGACACATGTTTACTTGGCTAGGACTGAAAGAGGAATTTCAACCTTTCAGAGATATGCCCAGCTGAGCTTCAGGTATGGTATTGGCATCAGCATTGGACAAGAGGTAGGGATGGTGGTATAGTGATTGTTACCCAGGAATACTTTATTGCAATGAAAGTGTGAATGAACTTGAAGAATGAGAGAAGAGAAGCTGCTTAGAAAATACTGCAACAAAAAAAGGCAGGAGCCGCCAGTGGTTTAATGATCAAAGACTGAAATTTAGGAAGGGCCTGTCCTAATCGATTAAGTAGATAAAAGTGGTGACAGAAAATTTGTAATTTCAGAATTGCAAGATTCTGTTAATGTAGCCTTACAATAAACTAAATTTAATTAATCTAGTCATGCTTCCTGGATTATTTGGATGTTTATGGCTTTTAGGAGTGCTATCCACAGGTCACTGGTGTGAGACCCTGTTTGCCAAGTTTTTGGGGGATCACTGGGGGGATCAATTGGGCTTGTTGCTGTGGCATGGGATGGTGCTTCTAGAACAGCAGATGTTACATCTCTACTGTGATGTAACCAAGATGTATTGGTTTTCAGTCTAAATTCAATTCAGGATGCTGGGGTGTTTAAAGCCTTTCATGGTTTGGAGTCAGGTCATCTGAGAGATCATCTCTCCCTGATCAGAACCAGCTGTCCTATCAGCTCCATCAAAAGAGGCATACTATGGGTCCCATATCTCAGGAGCTATACTTGGCAGGCCCAAGTATATCTTCTTTGACATGGCACCTGCTTTATGAAATATTCTTTCTCCCAAAGTAAGGTCAACTCAATCCCTAACTTTCCAGAAATCATTCAAGCTTTGTCTGGCTTTGTCATCAGTCCTGAGGATTTGGGGGGGCTGGTGAGATTTTGAGGTGACTTTTCCCCCCTCTTCTGTGTTACATACTTTTCTATAATCATTAATTTATTTTTAATGATTATATATATTATACACTGCCCATTAGTCACTTCTTGTGAGTAATATACATTATATATATAAAGAAATAAACAATAAAATTATCAATTCATAAGTCATGCAGAGCAGTACAGAAAATACAGATAGTCCTTGACTTATGACCACAATTGATCTCAAAATTTCTGTTGCTCAGACATTTGTTAAGTGAGTTTTGGTCCATTTTTTAGCTTTTCTTTTTAACCACAGTTGTTTAGGGAATTGTGGCAATTGTTAAGTTAATTAAGTGTTGAGTGAATCTGACTTCCCCATTGCTTATCAGAAGGTTGCCAAAGGTGATCACATAACCCCAGGACACTGCAACCATCATAAATATGAGTCTCAGTTGCCAAGTATCTGAATTTTGATCAGTTGACCATGGGGGATTGTAACAGTCATAACATACTTTTTTCAGTGCCATTGTAGCTCTGCATCATCACTAAATGAAATCTTGTAAGATGAGGACTGCCTGTAATACTTTTACCAATCATTAGTAAGGTGGATGACACTGGGCCTCTATCTCACAGATATGATGGTTCATCAGAGTACCCAGTGAGGATCTATGCTTTTTGGCCCATGATTAAGGCAAAACAACATACTTTACATCCCTCAATAAATGGGCAAATTATGCAGATCTAGTTTGGTATATGAGAAAGTAGGCTTGTGTAGCCCCAACATTTTGGGAAACACAACACAAATATGAAAAGGCCTCTCTTCAATGAGTTACAAAACAAATGATGCACTGAATATTAGGTTCAAAGCAAACCCAAGTTGCTTTGCTTTTCTCAAATTAATTTGATCATCTACTCTCCCTCTTTCCATTTGATAGAGTGTCTTTGATAAGAGACTTGGAGGAGACACAGATGTTTGAGAGAAGAAAGCTTCAAATTAATTAAAAATTCTAGATGTGCCTTTGCTAATGTTAAATATTGTGTATCTCCTGAAAGGTCAAGTTGAATTACATCAGGTTTGTGCTGGTGCAACACAGACTAAAACTTGGCATTTCTCCCTGGAATATATGAAATGTCAACAAACAGTATGAAAAATAATCAATGCTCTAAAAACATAGGTACTATACGGTAAGCTATTTTACTTGAAGACAAATTTGTTCAAAAAGAAGTTTATTCTAGAACCTGGAGGACTCAAAGATGTACCTCTTTTGAAAAGGAGGATGTTTGAAAACAACCTTCACTAATTTTATAATTCTAATTCTAATTTTATAATACTGAGTACAAGTAGTCCTCAAATTATAACAGTTCATTTAGTGACCATTCAAAGTTACCACAGTGCTGAAAAAAATAACGCGTGACCATTTTTCAGAGTTAAAACCTTTGCAGCATCCCCACAATCATGTGATCAAAAGTCAGATGCTTGGCAACTGGTTCATATTTATGACCACTGCCATGTCCCAGGGTCATGTGTTCACTTTTTGTGAACTTCGGACAAGCAAAGTCAATGGATCAGCCAGACTCATTGAACAACTGGGTTAGTAACTTATCAACTGCAGTGATTCACTTAACAACTGTGGCAAGAAAGGTCATACAATGTGGCAAAACTCACATAACAAATCACTTAACAACATACCTTCTCACTGACTTCTAAAGAAGTTCTTTTAGTTCATTCATGTTTATCTCCACATCACAATGTATTTATGTGCCTAGATACACATGTATATTCATTATGCTGTTCCATTTTGTCATAAGAACATTCAAAGTGATGTGCAGTAAAAATAGCTAATAAATTAAAGCCATTAAATAAGAAAAAGTAGTATAGTTTAACTTTTTTTGTTTAATTCTAGCAACTGCCAGGACTGGTCTCCACAATTTTTTGGACAAAATATTTTGGAAATGGTTTGCCTTCTTGCCTTCATCCTATGGTTTATAAGAAAGAATGACTTTCCTTGATTGGCTAATTGGCTTCATGCTTCATACTTAAAGTGGAACTTATAGTTTTCTAGTTTTTAGCCTGGTGCTTTAATCACTACTCTTTAGTGTAGTGATTTAACTCTATAGTTAAGCCCCTGTCACACTGCACCAATGGATGGAAAGGGGATGTAAAACGGAGAAAAACACTTGCCATCCATTGGTTAACGCGATGCTTCCGTTCTGTACTCACTGCCTAGTTTTGCTTCCTCTCTATCCGTCAGCATCCGTCTATTGACATTTCATCCGCTCAGAAGGTTTTGAGCTACTCAAAACTTTTGAGCGGAAAATGTATCCAATGCATCCGTTCTGCATCCTCTAGGCATACGGGGGACATCCGTTCTGCATCCATTATGCATCTGCTATATCCGCTAGGCATCCGCTGCACATCCGCACAACTCAAATCCGTTCCAGTGGTAAACGGACGCAGGGAGGAGCGGAACGGACGCGCAGCATTAGTAGCACGGACGGAGAAAGGATGAAAGCGGATGCAAATCGCATCTGCATCACCGCTACGTATCCGCTCTTGCATCCGCTCTGCATCCTCTACATCCTCTTACGCATCCTCTATGCATCCTCTACGCATTCCGCTCTGCAATCCGCTTTCCATCCACCCTGCATCTCCCCCGTCCATTCCTTTCCATGTTATCCGCCTCTGGTTATGCAAATTTTTGCCCCTTTGAGAGCGGATAACAACGGATGGAAACATTTTTCTCGTCCGCTGTGTCCTTTTTACAAACGTTTTGCATCCGTTGGGCAGTGTGACAGGGCCTTAAAGCTAGTTTGGCCAAAAACATTCATTTATACCACTCCATACTATTTTTGAACTCAACAGCTTCTTATATTGCTTTTTGTTCTTTAAAGGGAAGTCTCAGGTTTTTTCTTCCTGTCAATCCATGTATTTTTCCTTCATATACTTATTTTCTAATTAAATTTTTCTATATGACCAAACCATGTCAGTCTAGTTGTTTTATATAAGTTATTCACTTTTGCTATCAGTCCAAAGTTATTTACCACTCATTTATCTTTTTGTTCTCTTGTTTTACCATGCATGTTAAATTACCAATTCCTACCAATTCCTTCCAATCAAGTTGTGAAGTGATGAAGTGATCAGAGTGTGAGTGAGTGTCTGCTTAAAGTACCTTCTGATACAAATATGCAACTTCTGTCTAGTGGAAAACCTGTGGGAAGGCCATAGCTGCCACCTTTTCTTTGAATAGGTACTGTAAGTCCAAGATGATTCCCCAGTTGCATACCACTTATCTAGAATGGGAAATGCCAACCCATTAAGAGTTAATGTTGAAATATCTTCAGAACCAGGGACCCAAATAGAGATTGCTATTTGGTTTTGTCAGGATTAAGTCTGGCTCTATTCTTCCATATCAGATCTTCACACCTTTCAGGCACTGGACATGAGCATGTACTTCTATTATGTACTTCTATACATGAGCATGTACTTCTATTGTTACAAACAACACCAAAATAGAAACATAAATCATTAAACAAACATCAAAGAAGTGTGTCATAAATAAAAAGCAGCTACTATTAAAATAAATCTTAAAGGCACAAAACTTTGCAAGTTTTTATAAAAAAGATCAATATGAAACAAAATTAGGAAGCACAACTTTTGGGTTCTTCATGATGCCATTCATTGTCACCACGTTGCTTATCTTGAATCATTGCCTGCTTTTTTCTGAAGAGAGACAGCTTAGTGTAATGATTAAGGCAACAGGGTAGAAATCAGGAAATTATGAGTTCTCGTCTCCTCTCAGGTACAGCCCAACTGAATGGCCTTGGGCCAGTCATTCTCTCTTAGCCTAGGAAGGAGGAAATGGCAAGCCACTTCCAAAATCATGCCAAGAAAAATGCAGAGACTTTTCCAGGCACTCATCAGGAGTAAAAATTGATTGATTGATTGATTTGTTTGTTTGTTTGTTTATTTATTTATTTGATTTGTCAATTGCTTACAAGATAATAGGTATAAGTATATACATAGTTATGAATACATGAAATGGGAACATATNGAAAAATAAAAGAAACAATAGGACAGGGATGGTAGGCACATTGATGCGCTTATGCACGCCCCCTACAGACCTCTTAGGAAAGAGGTGAAATCAGTAGTAGACAGTCTAAGGTTAAAGCTTTTGGGGTTTGGGGAAGAAACTATTTTGGAGCTCCTCCTCACTGTGCTATTTTCCTGATCATTATTGAACTAGTTAATCTGACAATTGATTTAATTTAATGGAAAAGAACAACATCTACTTCTGCAACAATTGCTGATGATCATAACTGCAACATTCAGGAAGGGACATTATTATTCCTTGTGAATGTTTCCTTTGTGTTGTCTACCTTAATGTTTGCCTATTGCTAACTTCCTAAAATGTGACACATATGTTGCTTAGAAAAGTGGTAATAATAACTGTATATTTCACAGTATTTGGTTCTAAAACAATTATAAAGATTATAAGAAATGTAAAATTATTTTTAAAAATTCAGAGATTAAGTTTAAGGGGTGTCATTCAAAAACCTCTCTAGCAACTTCTGTGGAATTCAGCCTGCTTCTTTTGCTTTCCTGAAAATGGCACTCCATTTGGATGAAAAACATACAAAAAGATAAAGCAATTCATGTTTTTCATGTTCTAGTCAATAAGGATTAGTGCTTTGTATTTATGATTTTTCCTTTGAACAGACTGAACTGTTTCATAGCTCTTTATCAGGTGTTTCTGATAAAGCTGAGCCATACTGAGAAGCAACATTTGTAATATTATCCATTCACTTTGAAGGATAGAATTTTTCTAATCTCTTTTGAAGAAAGTAAATTGGGTGGTTGGGTTGTGTGTCACATTACCTTACCCCCTGTCACAAATATTTATTCTTTATAGTGATCTCCTGATCTTACAACACTACAAAAATAGATATGAGTAGATATGGATTGGATAGATGCTTGCCTTCACCTAATATGATTATTTTATTTTATTTTAATTTTTAAGTTAGTAGAGTCTTAATCATCCTCCTTTTTCCTTTAAACGGGACAAATCTAAAGTGCAACAAAGCTTGTGTACAGCATTAGATCCTATAAACCCTTGGTTGTAAGTACCAGTTGCTATGATTTTTGGATAACATACTCTACTCATTGTGAAAGAAAAATAAATTTTGGAAAACCTTTTGCAGAAATGGTCACATTTCACAAGTGTGAAGTTGTAGGTAATACTTAGAATAAAAGCTTAAGTTATATTTTTGTAGACTGTGAACATTTAAACTTTTAAAGGAGATATGTTTTATATAAGGAAAAATAACAGTTTTTGTAATTGTTCTAAAAGCAGAAATTAATTCCTCAGAAAAATAGTGATAATGAGGGCCTATTCAATTATACAATTACTACCAATAGCAATAATGCCATTAAGTAATACTGGGTTGTTATCTCAGAAATGCATTTCCATTTCTGGAAAAGCCTTTGATCTACTGGACTCTTCTGTTAACAATTTGGGCCAATTCTCTTTTCCATTTCTATTCTCCCTTCCATTTTGCACAATATTTTACATCATATTTTTCCCCTTTGCAACTTTCTGGAACTGCTCTAGGTTCAGGGAGTCTGCCTGGAAAGACCAATTAGTGAAAAATGCCTGCTGAGATATTTCATTAACAGAAGAATCTATGAGTTCAAAAGTTTTCCTGTGAATGGAAGTGCATAATTTGGATTAAATTCATTTAGTATTCTTAATAGAGCTGTAATGAAATTGCTTGCCAGCAAAATAAAACTATCCCCTTTAAAAATACTGAAAGTTTATTGTATTATATTTTGATTTTACTATTGATTGGGGAAAGTGAGCAATGCATTTTACATTAGAACTGTTAACAAGATAAAAAGGCAAATGGATTAGTTCCAGCTCATAAAAATTAAGTTGCATATCAGAGATTTGTTTGGTACATGCTACATTTCAAAGGTGGAGCTTAGAAAATGTCACTCTTTCTCTTCAGTTAGAGGATAGTATTTCAATCAGCATCAGAAGTTTGCTTCCTACAGGACCTGATTCTGACTATTGACTGCTGCCATACACCCACGTGTATGCACATTGATGGAAAAAATTGTAAAGACTGAAAGGAAATGGCTTTAAAATGTATAAATATGATGAACAGAGATTAGATTAGATTAGATTAGATTAGATTAGATTAGATTAGATTAGATTAGATTAGATTAGATTAACAATGTTGGGAGGAATCTTGTAGGCCATCTAGTTCAATCTCCTTCAAGCAAACCCTATACTATATTTGACAGATGGCAGTTCAGTCTCTTCCTGAAAGCTTCCAGTGATGAAGTTACTACAATCTGAAGGCAATCAACCATTGGTTGATTGCTCTCACTATCAGAAAATTTCTTCTTATTTCCAGGTTTAATCTCTCCTTATTCAGTTTCCATCCGTTAATCCTTGTCTGGCCTTCAGGTGCTTTGGAAAATAGCTTGACCATTTCCTCTCTGTGGCAGGCCCTCAAATATTGGAACAATGCTATCATGTCTCCCCTTGTCCTTCTCTTCACTAGATTAGCCATGCCCAGTTCCTGCAACTATTCATTGTATGTTTTAGCCTCCAGTTGCCTTATAATCTTAGTTGCTGTTCTCTGCTCTGCAAATTCAATTTTTTTTATTCACTTGAGCATTTGTAATCCTCATTCTTAAACAGGAAACCACAGCCAGTGCCCTGTATTACGGCACCACAAAGCTACCCAAAACACATGTAAAAAGCTACTTTGAAAGCATAATAAGAATAACAATTGAATTATTTGTTGTCATTGTACGTATATACACAATATATATACAATAAAATTCACAATAGTGAATAGTGAGGTAAGGGACACTAAAATCTTATTTAAAAAACAACAACAACAAGAATCATAGCTTTAAAAAAGTTAAATGATAAAAGGAGAAGAAAAAAACATGAAAATCTGGGGGAAGGAATCAGAAATGTCAAGATAGCATGTGCAATTGTCTAATTGAAGCCCACCAACTTTTATTTGAATAAAAAATCAAGTTGAAATTAAGCAACCATGGCCCGCAACTAGGTTTGTTTGATCCCCCATTACAGGTGCCCCAGAGTATATGATACATTTCAAAGGTGGGGCTTGGGAAACATGGAATCATAAAAATAAAAGAGCAAAAATGGAATGTAATCAATCTGGCCTTCTGTCCCTTCATAAGGATGTTTAATGATCATAACTGTTCTGTATTAAAATAGTAGACTCCTAAATGCACAATTCTGATTGGCTAAGAAAGCCAGTATAGGGATTGGTTCACTAGGAACCAATCCACAGAGCTGGTTAAAGGCGGCAAAAATTAATATCTGTCATTGGCTACAAGCCGGCAGGCAAACCGCTATAAAAGAGCTGCCGCGGCTTGAGCCATTGTTCGGTTCTTCAACCACTGTTAATAAATAAATACTTTGTTGTTGGAATCCGGTCTACCTCGCGTTTTTCCGGACGGAACACTGGCGACGAGGATGGGATCATCCTAAAACGCGAGACTGAGCACGCAGCAACTATAGATATCCAAGACTGAAACTATGGGCTGGAAAGCAAGCGGCGACCACCGCCACCTTCGAGTCAATGAATAGGATGCGGGTAATACTACGTAGACGGTTCCAATGGTATTTCTTGGATAAGTAACGAGATGGAAGAAGATCTCCCAGAAGCGTAAGAGTGGCTGTATCTTCACAGCATGCTGGGCCCACGAGTCTTCAACATGCACAAGGCATTCAGGAGCTTCCGAGACTTGTGAGCAAATGACTTGGCCTGGTTAAAAGAATAAGTGAAGGCTCACTAACGCTCCGGTGGTGTCAAGCACTTAATCAAGTGCATGAATTTTACCTATAGGACCAGACAGTGGCGAGACCATCGCTGATATGTTTTGAGTGCAGCTAGTCTCAGACAACTAGAGGGGGAGCCTGGTGATTCCTGAACGCTTAGATGGGGCGATGCAATATCGAAGTAATATCGGAGTATTAAAGAGGAACTCTAAATTCACAAAGCTACACTATTATAATAAACCGCAACATACACGTTAGCTGAAGACCATTCACAGCAACACAGCCGCTGAAGCTGTGAAAAAAATCGGCGGTCAAAATGAAGCAAGATGAATACAACAACGAATGAACGGCCTAGCCAGAGGGAAAGAACACAATTTCCCACCACCACACACCACGAAGAACTTTGACACGTGACACAGAATCCGGGAGAGGAAAGACGACGAAATATCCACGCCTGCTGCCAACAAAAAGAAGGTGCGCGAAAAAAGAATATTGCACTTGCGGAATGCGCCGGCTGCGGAGGAAATATCCCTGAGCCGATGTGCAGATTCCTTGATGCCATCATGGCAGAGCTTGTAAAGAAGGGGGCACACGAGAAGGTTGCAGAAATAAATAAAAATATACGCCTCAACGGACAAGCTATCTTCACCCACAGCTGAGCCAAAATAGACGAGGAAAGTGGCAGCGGAACAAATGAACCAGACCGAGACAAACGCACCAGACTTTCACTCATCGGAAGCGCTCAGAGGAAAGCGGAGAAAGTAAACTAATAGTAAAATTAAGCAAAGGTAAGCCCGCGAAATGGAGTAGACTCAGGGTCTTTCTCTAATGCATGTTTATGGGACGACGCATCAAACATGGTCCAATATCCAACTTAGGGAGCTCCAGAGACTAAGAAATTAACCCTAAAGGACTACAAGGAATACTGAATTCTGGTGGCTAGGAACATGTCTAGTCGAGCCTACAACATACATGTTGAGTACTGTCGTTGCCATATGTCAAACCTGCAGAGCTGAGGATGCCGTAGAGCCTCCTGGTCGGACAATGCAGTTCGCAATGTAGCGCAGATCGGAATGACCAGGAGCTTAAGACGGGTGTCACAAGTACCGGTATTCTGGAGAAAACCTGATATTGAGTTGCCCAGGATGTTTTGCGCAGGCTCCCTGAGGCAGGTATCGGAGGGACGCCCAATTTCCTTTAGTTAAACCCCCAGAGTACTCTAGAAGAGCTAAAATCCAGCGAGTTCCTTTTGCTCTTAAAAGCAAAAATAGGAGGAAAACATAAATCAAATTAATAGACCAAGGGGTTTTGGAACCTGTGACCATGCTAAATGGAAACGCTCATGTGTAAACCATTAACCTGACGAGGTCAGTTCGCGATTCGGAGCTACAAGGCTACCTAACCACTCACTCATCAAAAGCACATACCGTGCCAGTCGATACAACCATTCTGTTACATTCACTTGGCGGGGAGGAAAAGTTTCGCTAAACCTAGATCTATGCGCAAGCTTACCAACAAGGCTTCCAGTAGGACCCCTTAACGGCTGTATGACCTAGACAATAGTGACCACGAGTAAGGACATTCAGATTCAACCAGACTCCAAGTTATGAGTGAGTAGCTAGCCCCAAGGCGTTTTGTGCTCAAAGCCTCATGGAATGCCTATGAAATGGTAGATAAGACGGGTCGTTACCATAGTTTGATGACGTCTTTATTTTGCCAAAGATACGACCAGCTAGTAAAAAAGACTAAGAGTATTACTAACAAAATTCACTAGAGAACTCGTGGCCTAAAAGTAAAAAAACAAAAACTGCTGTTTTGATGATTTGATCACGTCAAATTTCCTGGGCTATTTTAATAGATGGTAGAGGGTATACACGTAGTGACAAAAAGGTTAAACCATTAAAGACGCCCAGAACCAAGAAACAAAACCGAGACTGCAGGGGCATTTGTTGGTGACTAATAAATTTTATATAACGTATTCTAACCCACATAATGCGACAATAGCAGGAACCATGTCTACACGATTATGGATAAAAAACAAATTTGGACTTGGGTATATGAGAAAGAAAGAAAGCTTTCCAAAAATAAAAAAATATAACATCAAACACCATTCTGTATCCAGTTTAGCAACACACTTATATTGACGGTAGACTGCGACGCCCCCCCCCCCCGTCCCCCCCCCTTCACTGTTTGGCGTCGTCCATCCTGAGCCACAATTGCCGAGATGGGAGAGGGCACCCGTGTGCCTATTATCAAAGCTTGTCTAAAACTGAATGTAACTATAGATCAGGCCGACAGAGAAGCCGCTGCAATCGTCGCCGATGGCTGAAACGATTCCACAATATACCATATATGGAGAAACATTTTTGAATAGTTATGGACGCATATAACCGCTAATAGGAATTTTGGCGGAAAAAAGCCCACACCGAACATATTTTCTCGCACAACAGACTAGATGCGGTCAGAATTCCTAGCGGCCTCTCTCTGTATACATTGACTACAGTCGCCCAGGAAACTAAATTCTCCATGGCAATGCCGCTTGAGCAAGAGCCGCCATTTACCGGACTACAGAGGAAACTCAGGCACCAACGACTGACACTTTGCAGATTAGAGAACTGCCCCGATCTACCATATCTGCAAACGATGTGCCAGAGCTACTCGCAAAGGACCCATTGACTGCCCGGCATACTGAAACTGCGGTAGGTAAAGGCTGGCCGGAAAACCTAAAAACTGAGAATTTAAACCTTTTCCGGACCAGACAAAACTGAACTCCTCGATTCAAAAAGGTAGTTATTGTGGCGTGATTGGGTAGTTATCCCTGCATAAATTACAAAACTAGGGACTGGGTATGCTCATGAAGGCCACCCTGGTATTGTTAAGATGAAAAGTCTGGCTAGTAAGCTATGTCTGGTGGCTGGATATTAGATAGGGACTATCGAATACTGAGGTAAGATTCTTCGCAACAAACTGTTTCCAAAACAGGCCTTCCCCACCACAGAGCACCTATAAAGGACTGAGGAAACCCCACGAGGCCTATGGTCGCAAATCCACTTGACGTTTGCGGGTCCTCCTAAGGACATACCTTCCTAATTGTCGTTAAGTGCATACTTGAAATTGGCTTGAGTCATGTAATTAGCCATTCTACGACAAACTGAAACCGTCATTAAACACTTGACAAACTCTTTGTAAACCCAGCCTGCCGGATGTCCTAGTGTCGCACAACGGGCCGCAATTAAGCAAGTATTCCAATTCGAACATACTTGCCTCCTAGTATAAGACATGCCCTACGCGCGCCCCACCCGGCTGCAAATGGTAGGTGAGAGAATGGTCAGGTTTACGCAAAGAGACGGGTTAGGAAAAAAATGGACATTGGGGATGTCAGACAAAATTAACGCGCCTACTCACCCTCAGCATGATCAACCGTACGATAACAAATAAAAGCCGGCGGAACTACTCGATGGAAGAAATTAGGTCACAATTAGACAGTTGCAGCCCAATTAACACCAGAGAACCCCGATTCCTCCACCCGTTTCAGGACATTTTGAAATCGGGCGACCTATCTATGAAAAATTCACCAGGGACCCTTATGGCTCAGGCACATCCACAATAAGCCCCCGTCCTACCGATTAGCTGCTGGACGTGGCAGGGAATGTGAAGGGCATAGACCAGCTTCAATCTGGAACCATTGAAAGAATCTACAATCACTACACCACAATAGTAAAAAATGAAAAAATCAAATCAAAGGGGGGGGGATACAAGAAAATAATAAAGAAACCGGTTAAGATTAAACCCGAATCAGATAACAAACAAAAGACGTCAAAAAAGAGATCTTACAGATTAGAGAAACTTGCAAGAAGAGTCACTCGAAGGGCACGCCAGGCCAGCTCGACCTGCCCGGAGAAACCAGGAGGGCGCGCAAAAAACACTGCTGAGAAACTCGGGCGGCAGTGAAAATGGTCTGACTCACCCTTCGGCTGATCATGGAAGCAGCTGGAGCGACAGCACCCCATCTGAACCGGTCGAAGTGCTTCGCAGAAATGAACCGCGCAAGTCCGTAGACCAGGAGAACCCCAGCCCTACCTGCAGGACTACTACACCACGTATGAACTAAACAGAGGGCGGGGGGTGTTCTGTATTAAACTAGTAGACTCCTAATCTAATCTGAATTGGCTAAGAGAAAGCACAGTATAGGGATTGGTTCACTAGGAACCAATCCACAGAGCTGCTTAAAGGCGGCAAAAATTAATATCTGTCATTGGCTACAAGCCGGCAGGCGAACCGCTATAAAAGGGCTGCCACGGCTTGAGCCAATGTTCCGTTCTTCAACCACTGTTAATAAATAAATACTTTGTTGTTGGAACCCGGTCTACCTCGCGTTTTTCCAGACGGAACAATAACAAAAACATAGAATGGGGTTCAATTATTATATATTGGTCTCTTCAGCTAAAATATGCAAATTTTTTCAAATATTTACAATACAGAGTTCAAGAAATTCCAAATAAGAAAGAGAGATAGGAAGGAAGGCAATAGAATCTTGCATTCCAGAAAGTACTTCCCCCCTCACTTGCTTTACTTTCCAGATAAGTAAGGGGGATTCTATTTGAGAAGCTTTCTCTATTCCATCCCTCCTTTGGGCTCAGGTTTCTCTTGTCAGAGCATTGCCTAGGCTGTGACTGTTTCTCATGTCTCTCAAGGCTATTCTCACAGCCATAATTCATCCAAAAGATAAACAAACAGTCTACTAACAATGTATGTTGTCATTTTGAAATTCAAATTTAGAAAATTAAACATATCCTACCACCTCTTACAATACTAAACAACACAGTATCAATGGTAGAGACCTTTAAGTTAGGACACCTAACAACAAAAGCACAACAAAGAATGTTCTTTCCATGACAACTCAGAAAGCTCAAATTGGCCAAAGAGCTGCTAATACAGTTCTACAGAAGAATTATTATCTGCACCTTTATAACTGTCTGGTTTGACTCTGCAACCAAATAAGACAGACAGAGACTTCAATGCAGGGGTGGGATGTAAATTTTTTTAGCTACCAGTTATGTGGGTGTGGCTAGGTGGGTGTGGCCATGTGGTCATGCGACTGGGTGGGTATTAGTTTTTTTTGCCTACTGGGCCTCAGGGAAGCCTCTGGGAGCAAAAATGGGGTGGGGGGTGCTGTGCCCCCATGCCCCCCCGTTTTGTTCCCAGGAGGCTTTTCTGAGGCCCAGTAGGCAAAAAAAGTTTTTTTTATTTAATCTAAATTGTGCAGCACAGTTGATCTTTGGAAAGCAGCTGATCGGTGGGGAAAAAAAGGAAATACCTTGATCTTTGGAGTAAACCAGTTTGCTCCGAGCTGATCTTTGGAGCTACTTGTTCACCCGAACTGAGCCAAACTGGTAGAATCCCACCCCTGCTTCAATGGATAATTAGAACTGCACAAAAAACAATTGCTACCAACCTACCTTCCACTGAGGAAGTATACTACATGAGTTAAAAAAAAAAAAANACTGAGGAAGTATACTACATGAGTTAAAAAAAAAAAAAGAGGGCTGTGAAAATATCGACAGACCCCTCACATCCTGAACATAAGTTATTTCAACTTCTACCCTCAAAATAACATTATAGAGCATTGCACACCAGAACAATTAGACCCAAGGACAGTTTTTTGAGTTGCTTATTTAGCATTTTATAACTAAGTGTTGTATCTTATGATTCTTGATGAATGTATTTTTTATGTACAGAGAGCTTACGCACCAAAGACAAATTCCTTGTGTGTCCAATCACACTTGGCCAATAAAGAATTCTACTCTATTTTATTCTATTGCATTGCATTGCATTGCATTGCATTCTATTCTATTCTATTCTATTCTATTCATAGTTAATGAACTGATCTATAGACAATATGTTGGGGGGTGGCAGTCTGGGAAATGTACATCTTGTCCCCTCCATCATCCTCAGAATTAAAGGAAATCTTGAATCAATTCAGCCATCTTTCCCTACTGGGGAAACTTCTCTTTAGAGTACTTGTATTCAGCAATCATATAAGAAATTAAATAGAAATGAAATTAAATTCAGGGATAACAAAAAGGGGAAAAAAAACAGGAAGGAGTTCTTGCTAGGTCATTCTTTTCTTTCGTATTGGTCTCTGCTGAATTTAATTGGCTTCATTAACACTGCAAAATGGTTTTCTCACAACAGGGAACAAATAAAATGGTCAGAAAGTTCCAGTTAAAGTTTTAACTTGCAAATAAAATAATTACACAAATATGTATGTGTGGATTCTAATTTCTCTACCTGCATTTAGATTTGTTATCTAAAATGTTGCCTTTTAAGATCATAAAACCAACCATTTCATAGAATAATCTTTTTACATTCAGCTAGGTTCATATCAACTCATTACTGTACATAAATGTTTTTTCGTAAAGCATACAATTTGTGCCAAATGATAGGAAAAGGATATTGGAAATATTTTGGATTTTAAAAGGTGATGTTATTTTATTAAATTTTTACTGCAAATTTGGAAGATTTGTATACTTGCAATAGTGTAGACAAGTCTTTTCTCATCTGAAAAAACCCAGCCTTCGATTGCAATTTCCATTAGTAACAGCAGCTCAATATAGTCCATTAATTTTCCCCAAATCACACACTCCATATATTCTGAATGATAACAAACCTTTCTGAACAGGGGCTAATAGAAGTCAAAATTTCCAGAAGGATTAAAGGTTAAGCCCATGTCACACTGGCCAATGGATGCAAAAAGGACACAGCGGATGAGCAAAATGTTCCATCCGTTGTTATCGCTCTCAAAAGGGGCAAAATTTGCATGACCGCAGTGGATAACACAGACGCGGGATGAGGACGCAGGCGGATTGCAAAGTGGATGTGGAACGGAAAGCCCAGGCGCGATGGAAGTGGCATGAGTGGGGGGATGGCCCGCCCAACCACAGCGGCTTCTGGGGGACTCGCAAAGCAGCACGCGGAACAGATACAGGCGATGCACAGTGGATGAAGTGATGAGAGGTGAAGCGACGTGGGGATCACAGCGGAAGCCTAATGGAATTGCCTGGCGATTAATTGCGCGATGCGGGGGGATGCATTGCATCAGACCACACGGATATAACGAAGCAGCTCGGAAGCAGGTCGCCATTCAGAGGGAAAGACCTGTGCGACAGATTGCCCCTTGCTTGTCTGCCCTGCCTGCATGCCCTGCTTGCCCAGCCGCCTGCCTGCCAGCCTGCCTGCCAGCCTTGCTGTCTGCGCTGGCCTGCAGGACTTGGTGCCGACCTGCCCTGGTGCAGCCGTTCCTGCCGAGCCATCTCCAGCAGGCCAGCAACCCCACACATTGCGGGAAGATAGCAAGCCTCAGCCATCTTGCTGCCAGCTCCTGGCACAAGGGACGAGGGCACCAATCCTTGCCCCTGGCAGCTCACTCTGGTTCATCCTCGGGGGCTTCTGCAGCATGGCCTCACCTCTTCTGGAGGCTTGGTGCTTTCTGCTGCTTCTGCTTCTGGAGGAGCGATGACAAGCACTCCAGCAGCCACTCCCAGGTCCTGCACCCTTTCACCCCTGAAGACTGATGCGACCCAAGAGGAGTACCAGAGACTCATTTTGTCTTATAGCTTGTTGTTAATAAAGTCTTATTTTGATTCAACACTTGCTTATTCTTTTTTTTACATAAAGTCTTGCTGGAACTTTTAGAAAATGATTTAAGCCTTGCATTGCTTGTGGGATGGGTTAACGATTAGCTGTTGGGATGGGCAGGATACCTGTGGGATGCAGGTAATAAGCTGTGGATAGAAAACCTCCAGTGAACCATGAGTGGGACGTGTATGGATCACCACCCTCCAGGTGCCACCCCTATGGCTCTTTATTATAACATAATAAATGTAATATTATCCACACGTGTCAACAATTAAACACAACTCTTTATTAAACGCCCCTGTTCATTGTAGGGCCGACCAAAGCCATACATGGCCCAATCTATCCGTGTGATGAGACAGGCTGGAAGGAAAGCAATCCATTAAGCTCGACCATCCTGTCCTCACTTCCACTGCTCCAGTCGGGATTGCACCATTCTCGCAGGAGTTGCGTTGCTTCTGTCACTTCATGCTGAGCTCTGTTGCGGCCTTGCACATCCTCACGTGTCGATCAGGTTTCGCCCTTGCCTCCAATTCCCCAGGCTCCATGTCCCCATTGCCTTGTTTAGAGGTCACGAGCCTGTTCTGCACACGAGGGAGCCGGGTGCACATGAGATCTGTGTGCAGGATTGGCAGCAAGCTTCCATGATCCTCCTCACGTCTCTTGCATGTGTTAGAGTCGAGAAGTACCTGGAACCTGTTGCCAGGATGCCAAAGGCATTGTCCACCACCGCCTAGCCCGGACAGCCTGTTAGTTTAAGTCCTCTCTTCACGGAGTGAGGTCTGGAAGTGGTAGTGGCTTCATGAGGTAGGTTGTGAGGGAGGAAGGCGTCATCCCCACGATGAAGTTAGGGCACATCTTGCGTGTCGTTGGCGGCGAGTTCTGGATTCTGGCGAAGCCCCACAATAGGTTGCTTCAGCTTCCTCCTTGAGGTGGACTGGCGTTGTATACCTGGGACATCTGAAATGAGCCGTTGCCTGAAGCATCGATGTACATGAACTTTTAGTCAGCATCAACCATGGCGAAGAAGATGATCGCTGAAGAAGCCCTTTGTAGCTGAAATAAGATGGAGCCTGAGTTGGTTGGAGATTTGCAGTGCCACCGTACTTGCCATCTATGGCTCCAACAGTGTGTGGTAAAGTTCCACTTCTGATACCACTGCTCTGCAACTTTCTTCCAGCCTTCTTCGGTGGAGGGGTACTGGAGGAGCTCTCCTATGTATTCTTCGATGATGGCCTGCACCACTTCTCTGACCACCAATGCTGATGGTGTTGGATGGCACCCTCAGTCGTACTGCATGCTTCCTGTAGAGGTCCTGAGCCAGGTGGCGCAGAGTGAGTGCCACTTGAGCTAGGTCCAGGCTGCGCGGAAGTTGGTGTTTGCCTTGGTCAAACCTGGAGTGTCAGGCGCTGCACAACTTTCGTCAAACATGGCTGAGGCATCCTCATGAAGTTCTGGAATGCCCGAGTGTCTTCGCTCCTGAGTCCACCATCAGCTTGTTGTACAGTCCGTACTCTGCTCTTCTGCGCGAACCATCTTCGATCCAGACTCTTTTTGGGTGGCTCCTTTTCTTCGCAGTAGAGTTCACAGAGCCTCCAGATGGCTTCGCACTGTTGCAGAATGATGTGGCTGCGAAAGGACTTTGTTGCATCCATGGTGACATGACTGGATGCTGTGGAAAGGAAGAGCAGATGAAGGCTGCAGAAGGTCTGCAATGCTGGGCTTGCTTTCTGAAAGTGAGATGCAGGTGAGTTGCTCCCCCTTTTTATAGGCAGTATAGGTGTCCCTTTGCATCCTTCTAGGCATCCTGCAGACATCCCTAATATCCGAGATAGGTCCCTCTGCAACGTTTTTTCCATTTTAAATGCTTTGTTTCTGCTAGGCATCCGTTCTGCATTCTGTTCCGCATCCGTTCTGCTTCTTCCCTGCGTCCAGGCGGATGCCGAGTTGGCAGTGGATCCCGTAGGCAGATGCCTTAGTGGATTATAGCGGATGCGTCAATGGATGCGTAACGGATGCGTAGCAGACGTGAAGCGGATTGCAGAACGGACGGACTGGATACATTTTCCGCGCAAATGTTTTAGGCAGGCCAAAACTTTTGGAGCATATGAAACGTCCCATGAACGGATGCTGGACGGATAGAGAGGAAGCAAAACGGAGGCAGTGAGTACATCGCATTTTCGAACGGATGGCAAGGTTTTTTTTCCGTTTTACATCCTCTTTGCATCCGTTGGTTCACTGTGACATGGGCTTTAGGGAAAACTGCTGTGACTAAAAGGCTGCTTACATTAGAGCAGGGCTGTCAAACTCCTGCCCCATGGGCTGGATGCATCACACACTGGCTATGCCCACACCTGGTTTAGGGAAGGGGAAAAAAGTTCCAATACTTCACATGACACTGCCTTGATGACATGAGTTTGACACCCCTGTTCAGACGTTATCTATTTTTTATTCTGGTAGTCCTTGACTTTCAACCATTAATTCAATAATTACAGAGCTGCTGAACAAAGAGACTTATGACCTGTGCCTAAATTTACAGTTGTATGATGAAAATTTGGATTGCCTTCTGGAACAAGATTCCTCTCCAAGACCATCTGGATGGCTCCCTATTCTGTTGGTATTTCAAAGGGGTTGAAGACCTGCTCTTTTCCCAGATCTTTGGTGAGTTTGAATGAAGATAAAGTCTCCTTGGATTGTCTGGATATGGTTTTTAAAAATTATTCCAGTTCCAGTTTCTGCAACCTTGTTGCTTTTATTCCTTTTTAAAAAATATTTTATTTTTGAGCTGCCCAGAATTTATAAACAAATAAGATTTGCTCCACTTTTGTTTTTTGCAATTTTTTTTCCAGACAATTTGATTACAGATCAAACATCTAACCATTTGCCTTCTCCCATTATCTGGCAATATACCAGGTCTCCAGGATTTTCTAAAGTTATATAAAAATTGTGGCAAAGTCACTTGCAAATTATTTCAGTATCCCAGAATTCAGTTCATCTGCATTTGGATACTTAAATCACCAAAGTAAATAGGATTCTCTGACCTTTATGTGAATCAATCCTAAGCTTCAATTTTAAAATGATTTATTTCCAAGAAAAGCTGCTTGGAAGTGGGATAAAATATTTTCATGAACCATAAAGCACTTTTCTGAGCAGTACTAAGTCACTGTCAGTTCTGATTCCAGTCTATCTTGTCCATC
Source organism: Laticauda laticaudata (assembly GCA_004320025.1). Lineage (NCBI taxonomy): Eukaryota > Metazoa > Chordata > Lepidosauria > Squamata > Elapidae > Laticauda > Laticauda laticaudata. The sequence continues at coordinate 3,132 of BHFT01000682.1, read as the reverse complement.
TCTTGCTAAATCATTATGATCAGTAAAACTGCCATAATATATTATTTCTCCTCTTCTTTCAGTCTGTATTTTTCTCTCTGCACCCTGTAACCTTTTGAATTTACTTGTTAATCTTTTGTCTACTTCATTTCCTAATTTCCTACAAAGAAAAAAAGGTTTACTTCTAAAAATAACCTTGATATTTGCTTCATTTTGCTTTTCAGAAAGAAGGTTCAATCTAGGGGGAAGCTGGAAAATTTCCATTTTGTGGACCTTGAGCCAAATTAAATGTATGGTATCCTTTCTTATAATAACCCCTACCCACCCATCATCTCTGCCTAATCATAGTGATGAAATATTCCTTAGAAGAATGAGCAAAGTGTACTAAGAGTATAAAATCCAAGCAAGATCCTCCCAGCTAAAGCAAGATGACAGCAGCAATACAGAAAAATGCTGCATGTGGATGATCGCTTTAGTGAAATGGCAAACACATTATTCCATACTGCATGAGAAAAGGCAGTTGTAAATCATCCCTGCATTTTACCAAGGAAATCACATGGACAGACAAGATAAAGTGACTGATGATGTAGTGCTAGATGATGGATCCGCAAGTCAAATGCACTCAACGTGCCACTGAGAAATTGCTGAGGACATTTTGGCATACTAATAGTGTTTTTGATACAGTTAAATTAAAACTCGTGAAATATCTAGTTGTTCTGTTGCTTTACAGAAAAAGAAAACCCAGAGATGCAAGGACAGAATCAGAGTGGGAATATGAATCATAAAAACCACGAACAGGAGAAAGATCAACACAATGAGAGATGAATTAACTACACATTGAAATCTTAGGCTAATTTTTGTAAGGGTTAGGGTTAAATTTGATGACTTTGTCCTGGAGTGAAATAAATAAATAATAAATAATAAATAATAAAATTATTATTTTATTATTTTATTTTATTATTTTTATTAAAATAATAAAAAATAAACAAATAAATGAATGAATAAGTAAAAAAAAAATCAAAGGAATCAACAAATTGAAATAGATTTGGTCACTTTTAGTCATTCGATCATACTGTTTACTAATTTGAAAATGAAAAATAAAATGGGACTGCATTGCTTTCATAGTCAGGATAGCAAGGATATACTTGATAGCAAGGATAGTACTTGAATACAATGCAATCAATAAACAAATAATATCAAATAGACTTTGCAAACAACCCTTTCATATAATGATTATTCAAGTTTATATTCCAACCACTGATGCAGAAGGAAAGAAAACTGACAAGTTTTATGGTCATATTCATTCTGAAATTGACAATGCATACAAACAAAATGAACTGTTTGTTGGAGACTAAAATGACAATGTTTGAAATATTAAGGAAGAAAATGTATGGTCCAGGAAACAAAAGTATAGCATGAGAACAACTTATCAGTTTCTACCGGTGCCAATTTTTTCATTGTTAACACAGTCCTCTAGCACATAAAATGATGCCAGATGTTGCCAGGAACATACAGAAACCAAACTGACTATATTATTGGTACGATGAGGTAGAAGAGTCTATTATAACAGAAAACATGTAGAAAAGATCATGAATTTCTCATTTGCAAGTTGGTCAAACTAAATTGGAAGAACAAAGCCAGATAGTTTTTATAATACAATATTATATGGGAGCCAGTTTAATATAGTTGTTAAAATATCAGGGTAGAAACTTGGAGATTGTGAGTTCTCGTCCACCTGAGGCTCAAAGTCTAACTAGTCACTTCCTTAGATGGGTGGCTGTAGAACTCAGTCAATCAAATAAAGCCACATGACTGACTTTGAGCTAGTCATCTTCTCTAAGCCAGAAGAAGACAATGACAAACCACTTTTGAAAAACCACTTCTGAAAGACTTTGCCAGGAAAAATGAAGGGACTTGTCCAGAAAATCTCTGAGAAATGCAGACTAGAGGAATTAAAAAGTCCTGAAGCTCAATAATAAAGAACTAGAGCAACTGTGGGATAAAATCAAAGAAATTCTAAATAATAAATATGAAAAGTAATTGTCATAGGTTAAGAACCAGAAGAAAGCCAACTGAATAACAAAATAAATGGGACAAGAAAAGAGTAGCTAAAGCCAAGAAGGACAAAAAAAAAAAAACTCAGAAAGGATCTTTTTCAACAATTTCTGGTAGCTTTTAAAAGAGTTAAGAAGAAATATTATGGCATCTGCAAAGACATTGTAGATAGAAATGGACATAAAATAAAGCAAGTCTTCTAAAGGATCTTGAAATTCAGAAAGAACCTCCAATCACCTGATTTTAACTTTTTATGTTGTAACTGTATATATAACTGTAAAACTCCCAGAGTTACTCTATGCTAAGATGAGTGGCTAATACATTTTATAAACAAATAAATACTGCAAAATGCTAAAGGACGGCAATGCACAGATAGTAACTGATTTAAAGAAAATACAACACAGATGAAAGGATTATACTGAAATATTTTATAACAGAGAAATTAACATGCAAGATACCTTAGAAACTGTTTCTATTTACAGGTACAAGAACTTCTAATATAGAAGATAGATCATCATCCTGGTCTATCATTATTTCAACCATTTTCTGGTTGGAAAACTACCGAAATCATGGCACAGCTGCAAAAATAAGGCAAGCAACAGAAGAAGAATCAATAAAGGTTCTAATTAAATTATTACATGTAGGCAAATTTAGTAAACCTGGCATGAGGATAAACTTCTTATATAAGTAATATTTTCGATGTTTCCCCAAAAATAATTGGGGAATTATTGGGGAACTAATTTTATACATTAGTTATAAAATATATGAAATGGCAAGTACAGAGTATTTGTTGTATTTTAAGAGATGGTGATAAATTATCAATTTTTTCATTCTTATGAAGTTACTTCTTTATATATTTCTTTTTCTTTTTTTACTATTTTTCTTTTTCTTTCTTTTCTTTTCTTTTTATATTTTTTGTAGTTTGTATTAATTTGTATTTTTTCTAATTATAATCTTTGATAAAATTATCTTTTTAAAAAATATGGGGTAGATAAATCTCAAAAGGTATACAATTTATAAGCTTAACCTTATGTTAAATAAATATAGCTTCCATTTTTTTGTTCTCTCTCTCTCTCTCTCTCTCTCTCTCTCTCTCTC
>BHFT01000681.1:0-32219 GCA_004320025.1 Laticauda laticaudata | reverse complement strand
GCTAAGCGTTCTTCTATTGAGTGAATGAGTGATTCTATGCTTTCAACTCTGTCAGGTAGGATACTCAGTTTGTTTAGCTCAGGAAAACATTTTGCTTATGGAATGTATCAAATTCATAGAATATTTTTTAAGGATTACAAAGGAAGAAATGCTACCAAGAGATGGCATTGAACAGATCAAATGCAAGACCCAGAGAACTGGATGAAGCATGGTGATCTGGCTCACATACACCTAGAGAGACACTAAATATTGTTCATGTAAAACCAGCTTCTTTTTCAAAACTACTTGTGGACATTTTCTTTCCCTTTTACATTTTAAAAGTTGGCCTTCCCAGTTAATAAAAATTATGTGAGAATTTCGAGAAGACATGGATAACTTAGGAATGAAAAAGCATGTTACATGGGCCTCTAAACAAACCTTAGTAACACAATAATTGTTAATGAACTTTAACTTAAAGTGATAGGGAATACTTCTTTCATAGTTGTCCCAAAGGTGCTTTTTCAAAAGGTAACTGGACTTTGTTTTTCCTTGAAGATGTTTTGCTTCTCATCCAAGAAGCTTCTTCAATTCTGACTAAATTGTGGAGGATGGAAGGATTTATATTCCTTGCAGTTACCTGGTCATTAACACTCTTTCTGAGAGTTGTTGAGGCCACTGTTTATCTGTGCCCTTAGGGTCACCTGAATAGTGCAAATGGCTGTGGGACCTTTTTAGAACTGTTGAAAGGAATGTGTGGTAAAGAGGAAATAGGTGGTGACATATCCCTCCCCTGTAGCCTCAACGACTCCCCCAAGTAGCCTCAACAACTTTCAGAAACAGTGCTAATGACCAAATGACTGCAAGAATATAAATGACAGATATCAAACTCACCTCATCATATTTCCATCACATGATGTTTCATGATATTTTTCCCATTTGCGGAGCTGGGGTGGGCATGATCTCATGTGACACATCTGGCCCGCAGGCTGCCAGTTTGGCAGCCTTGATATAAATCCTTCCATCCTCCACCATTCTGTCAGAACTGAAGAAGCTTCTTGAATGAGAAGCTAAACATCTTCAAGGAAAAACAATGTCCAGTTGCCTTTTGAAAAAGCACTTTGGGGACAATCATGACCTGGATGACTGAGAATTTCCATTGACACTTGTTTCATAGCTTTCAGACTCTAAAAACATAAGGATAGTGTAGATCATGAAAACAATTAAAACAACACAGGATAAATATGTATGGTTGCAGAATAAAACTGTTTTGAATATCTAAGTTCACTGTTCAAAATCACATTTTCCAATGCAAAGTTAGATTACATATGATCTTAATCATAATAAACGTGTCAGGAAATATGCCAAAGTTGTCTTTCATGATCAATATGGGACTAAATTTAAAAAAGCATTTACCAGGAGCCCATTATTGTATTTATTGTCTTAACTGTCCCATTTCTTGCCAGTATGCTCATAAAATATCTCTCTGATTCATCTCTATTTAGGGAGGTGCTAGGGATACATTTAAAATCTTGATTCGTGATGTACTATGGTAAATTAATTCTCCTTGCAGATTTTATGAGCTAAATATCAATGTCCTGGAAAAGGCAAAACACTACTTAAGACAGACTTTTTTCATAATCATGCATACATTATTCAGTAGTGCACAGTATTACCTGAAAGGAGCCTTTTTATTCAGATGTAAATCTTACTTTGTTCAAGAAAATCAGCAGCACAACCTAACATATATCTTCAAATATTTTCTTTCCTATTCAAAAGGTAGTTTCTAACCTTGAAATGAATCAACTAACATACCAACCAAATCAAAGCTGTTTACAATGGACAAAAATTTCTACAGATTTGACAAATATGTAGTTTTAAAAAAAACTCATATTCATTCTTTCATTCAACATTCTCATACAATTATGAGGATTCACAGATGTCTACCATGTTCCTGTCTCTTCAAAGTACAGTCCCTCAATTTTTTCTATGCCTTAATTTAGAATATATGTAAAGTGCAATGGCAATAAAGTAAAGTACATTTCCTTGTTTAGGTGGAAGGCAGTCGCTGGCTGAAGTTCACTGGTTCTGAAAAGTCAAGCTACTAACCAGGTTAGTAGCCAGATGACAAACCACAAGATAATCCAAGGGATGTAAGACAAAGTTAAAATAAGCAACCTGAAGAAATTTAAAAGCAAACCACTTCCATATTCTTGCCAAGAAAACTGTGGGAAGGTCCCCCTGAAGACATTTGGAGTCAAGCAGATTTCACTTCCTATTAATTACCTTAATCAATATATTGTTCGGTTTGTCAGTTAAGTGTTGACAATGTCATTTATCCCTGTGGAAGGACTAAGTAATTCCTTAGGGAACTTGGCAGATCCTTTCAGCCAGATATATTCACGCATACCTTTAAACAAAAAAAACAAAAAACCTCCGGCAAGTCTATTTTAGGACGAATCCACAAAGCATCAATCTTGGCCAACTGTGGCCATTTTTCCACCACAACCAACTAACCCTGCAGATATGAGCTAAATATCAATGTCCTGGAAAAGGCAAACACTACTTAAGACAGACTTTTGTCATGATCACGCATGCATTATTCAGTAGTGCACAGTATTTAACTGTAAAAGGAGCATTTTACAGTATTACCTGTAAAAGGAGCATGTAAATCTTTTCAAGAGAACTAGCTGTTGTGTATGATCTATGAAAAACAGTCAGCATTACAAGGTGAGCATTATATAGTGAGAAGTAGTATGTAATTCTGTTATTGCTATTCTCACTATTTTTTACTTTCCTGCTCTTCCAACTTACTAGCTGATGATTTGACTGTCTTTTCTATGTAAACTGAGGAAAGAGGGCAAAAAAGAAAGAGCAATAACTATTGCTCAACATGTGGTTTTCACAGTTTTTCATCAAATGTATGGGCAGAAAAATTGTGTCCATGCTGTCTCTGTTTCTTACTGGGCAGTAGAAATTTTCCAAACTTTGGCCAAGAGTAAGAATCTTCCCATTGACAGAGGCCAAGAAAGTTCCTTGGAAAGACCTTTCTTTGAAGTCTTCTCTCTTTAGATTTAATGAAAAGTGGGAACCCTAGAGAGATTGCAAATGCCTCTGGGAGGGATAGTAGGGGCATTCACACAGCTCATAACAAAATAAATTACAAATAATCTTGCATGAGATTTTCTCCCAAATTATTTTCTCAATTTAAAACCAATTTAAATTGCAAATATATTACAAACCGCTCTGGGAAAATTCAGTTTTGAAGAGAGACATTTTAAAAATGAAATTAAAACAAAAGAACTGAATTACGATTCAGAAGGAAAATGCAGTAAAACGGTTAAACTTCTGAAGATTAGAAAGGTTAACATGTCCCTTTTTGGAACTATTATACAGGTTGCTAATGATTACTTTTTAACAGCAGTGGAAATTGTCATAATGGAGCTCTGACAGGTGTCAATCTCAATACACTCCAGAGGTTGTGAAATAGCAATTCTATGAGCAACTGCAAATTATTCTGTCAAGAGCTTCATGTCAGCTCAGATAGAAAATGTTGCATAAACCGAACAGTAAGGCCATAAATCTCCAATATCTCCCCTCCATCTATAACCTGATACATCATTACTTGTTGCATTTATTTCAAAAGAAAGAAAGAAAAATATTGGCTGGACTTTTGATCCTTCTGGGAAATTATTGTGCAAAACCCTTGCTGAAACTAAAATAAAAACCTTCTCTGGATTCTGTTATGGCATTTTCAGTATTCAGGGGAGAATCTGCTTAAGTCTTTCAACCATCTTTCATGGAAGATGAAAAATGAAGAACACAAAAACCTTGCATTTGTTTCTTTCATTATGTCAGCCCTGGGAAACCGATAGCAATGGATACATTCATCTAAATATGATGGAAGGAACATTTTGAAATTATTTCCTCTCCCTTATCTTACTTTCCTTGAATTGGCCAAAAAATTCAGGTCCAACTTCTCAGAATTCTGCTATCTCCAGGATAATTTCTCTGTTAGAAAACACCTTCAGGGAAAAGTTAAGTGTCAACCCTGAAGCTGACCTGACCAAAACCATCTTGACAACTTCAGGGTTGCCACACTGGAGCTGAGGGATGGGGAGGGGGGATTTTAGATAATTGGGATTTTGTAGCCAAAACAAAATACTTTCCCTTAGGAACCAAGGTCATTCTCATATACCTGATCAGAGTAAGGCAGAGTGATGTCACCAGGCAACCAGGCAGCACCGTGATTGGACCATGTGACTGACTGTTTTGAGAAAGTGACAAACTTTTACTTTTAATTAGGTGAAAACTGTGGGAAGTGTCGGTTTTTCCCAAATCTGTGCCAATATGATATATCCAATAAAGCTATTCTTCACAGAATCCACTTGCCTCAAAGTTTTACTTTATATGGGTCTAATACTTGGAACCCTGACATTAAGTATACTCTTTTTGATCTTTTTTAGTGATGAAATACACTTTCATAGCATTCCAAGTGGAGGAGCGAAGATGACAACCACCTAGCAGCTCCTTAAAAACTCTTCACTTATGACCAACCTCTCCACCTTCCTGAGATACAGTCCAGGAGGAAGAAAAAGATTCTGGAAATCTCCTCATCAGGATACTGGGGCCATACATTCAGTAAGTGGAGAAATATACATGATTTGATATCTATCTCAAGAGGGGAGAGGAAGGGAGGTAAGAAGAAGGGGAAGGGGAGGAAAAGAGGAAGAGGTAGAGAAGGAGAGGAGGAGGAGAGGAGGAGGAGAGAGAGAAGGAGAAGGGGAGAGGAGGGGAGAGGAGAAGGAGAAGCAAAGCAGGAGGAGAAGGAGAAGGAGAGGAGGGGAGAGAAGAGGATTCATTAGAATAGATTAAAAGTGGAAGGGACCTAGAAGTGATCTAGTCCAAATCCTTGCTCAAGCAGGAGACCCTATACAATTTCAGACAAGTGACTGTCCTGTCTCTTCTTAAAAACCTCCAGTGATGAAGCACTCACAACTTCTGAAGTCAAACTTTCCCACTGATTGAAGAAGTAAAAAGATGGTGTAAAATAGGTGGCTTCTTGGATGATTGGACCTCAGCTGTTTAGGGCTTAAAATGTCAATGCTATTGTTGAATGTATTCATTATTAAAATATACTTAGAAGTGTAAGGAGTTAGTAAATTAGCTATGGACTAAGTTAAGTGAAATTTGTTACCACTAAGTTAAATGAATTTAGTTACCACTAAAATCACTGAGATTTAAATGTAGGCTAACTGGACAAAGTGATTTCTGTGGAGTAAGCTTAATTTACTTAGCATGGATTCAATCCAACATCCAGCCTTCCTTTATCCATGTCCTTGGCTTTCTTGTCATGAAGTTCAATTCTTGAGAAAATTAAAAGTAAGCTACATTATAAATGTTCTGGCTTGTAAAGACTACATTCAGCACTCTAGCAATTGATTATAAAATATAATAAGTCATTCATTGCCTTTGCTTCCCCCCATGCCCCAGCTACTGTCTTACCGATGAATTTAATTTCTAACATAGTATATTGCAGTTTTTCAATTTCCTATAATTACTTCTAAAAGTTGAATTCAGAGAAAGAAAAATTTTTTTGTAAGTTAGAAGGCTGATCAGAGGAAGATTCAACAAAAGGAAACAAAAACTCCCTCTCTCTCTCTCTCCCTCCTTCTCTTTCTCTCTCCTCCTCATCCTTCACCTTAAATTATTAGGTGATTTTGCAGATGGAAAGATATGTATAGATGAGTTGTTAACCATAATTACTTCCAACCTTGCTTTAGCCATTCTTCCTACAGTTTGGCATTTGGCATCACTGTGAATTTACCTTCATTTTATATGTGAACATGGGTATCAAAAGGTCACTATATATGAACATGGGTGTCAAAAGGTCACTTCAAGGTCACAAGGTATGAACTGGCAGAGCTAAGGTTCCACAATTCCAAACTTAGAGTACTTTTGTAAGGCAAGGCTTTCACAGTTTTGTAAAACAAAACAGGATCGATGCAACCGCATCTATATACCTCCTTCCCTGAGGCATATAGCAAATGGCACTGATAAAGCTGAAAATGGAAAATGAGTCATTTTCTGAGTCACATACTCACGCGGTGCATCCAATTCAAAGAACTGTTTAAATGCAGATTTAACTACCACCTTCTCCAGAGACATTGGGCCATTTGCAAAGCAGACAACAAAAACCAATAAATGCCCATAACAAAGCAAGTCCCATAAAAGAACCCCAAACTGTAACCTAAAAAATGTCAGCCTATAAGAATGCCCCATTTCCACAAAGTCATCAGAGCAATATGATCTTCACTTTGTAAGGGTGCAAGAATGGGCCATTGCTACAAAGGAATGCCACCAGACCTCTTGGTTTCACTCCTCTTGGGATTGGGATTGACAAGGAGGGATCAAACATGCCAACTACAGCAATGTGGCTGAAGCTGTGCCGTTTGCAAAATGCATATACCCTTGATGGATGGGTTTTCAGTCATGTTGCTATAATTGCTGTCATGATTTTTTTTTGACACTACTGTGGCAATGGGCATCAGAAGATCTAAATCTGGGCAGCAGATACCATCTTGGATCTGCATGAGAATGAGCTAGATAGGGCTTCATAAGCCCAAACCAGCATTTTGAATGGAGCCAGATCCCATGAGATCCTGAAGCAGCAATGAGAGTCCCAGGATTAGCTGCTGCACAATAATATAAGCCCCTGTATATGGATCCTTAGTGGAACCATGTGGATTCATAATGATGACAAGGCCAGCAACTTTCCAGCTGTATCAAGTAGCATATAAGTACTTTTAGCATATGAAAGGAGTGTGGTGGATCATGAGGTTAGAATTCTGGGATGATGATCAGCAGCAGAGGTGGCTTCAGCAGGTTAGGACCAGTTCTGAAGACCCAGCAGAAATTTTGAGTAGTTCGAAGAATCAGCAAATACCATCCCTGACTGGCTCCGCCCCATCTGTTCTTTGCCTCCCAAGTCCCAGCTGATCGGCTGGGTCTTCTTTTGTTGCTCTGCACAGGAGAACAAAGCTGGAAAGCAGATTAGTGGGGTGGGGAGGGAATGGGGATTTTGCAGTAACCTTCCCCTGCCATGCCCACCAAGGCACACCCACAGAACCGGTAATAAAAAATTTCGAATCCCACCACTGAGCAGCAGACTTCCATTTGAGATCCAGGGCAGGGTGAGCTTCTGTCACACACTCCAGCTCCTTTGACCTAGCAGTTTGAAAGCAGGCAACCATGAGTAAATGAGTGGGTACCACTTTGGTGGACAACTTCACAGAAACATGAAAGGAGTCCCCAACTGGACATCCCCCAGGCAATGGAGATGTCACCAGCAAATTCTTTCATCATGGAAGCACTTCATATTTAGCCATATTTGTGGTTGCAACTGCAATAAGAATGAGTGGACTTTTTTTTCCTCTGATCAAATCACCCCCTGCCACCATATAATACTAAGATGGCTCATCTCTACTTCCTTCATATGCAATTAAAAATTGAATGAAAGAGGAAGCAACTCGCATCTAGATATCAGCAACAAATCATATCCAGTGATCCTAAATTTCAGATTACCCAAAAATGTGTACTAAGATTTTTCTAGGGTTTTGTTTTTTTTTCATGAAGGAACAAATTGGTTGGTTGGATGTACGAACTTCATTATATGCACTGAGTTTCTGAGTTTGCACAAAGGATTGAATTACAATTATTCAAGTCAGGAACCAAGATTGACTCCACTTCCATGACAAAGATTACAGAGCATGGAGCATTTTTCTAAAAAGGTGGGGGGGGGGCAAATTCAGAATACAGAAGGAGGACTAAGATGGTAGAAAGACTAGGATGCAGAGAAAATAGAAGCTTAGAAAATCTAAAATAGCATTACTTAACTATTAAATAAATACAACCCAAATTACTGAATGAAATACCAAGATATTGCAATTCTGCTTTAATGTTGGATAAACAACCCTTAAAAATGAATAGGTGGATATGTGTATGTGTGAACCTATGCATGAAAATCATTACAGTTTTACTTACTATTGCAACTGTGAGAAGTTATACTACACAGTGAATTATATGCACCTTAGACAAATTTGACAAGGTTTCTTTGTCTATTCTTAGACCAAGAATATAGATAGCAATGACACCATTTCTCAACACTCAGAGATGACCAAGTGAGTGAAATTTAACCTGTTAAATGACCAGGAGAAGGGGGAACAATCTAATTAGTCACTAAATCATCAACTGATCTAATGAAACATGATTTTCTATATAATTCTGATTAATATAGCGGTTTCCTCCTTTTTAGAAACCAACTTCACCCAGAAGAAAATGAGGGGCTCAAATTCCCACCCTGGTCAGAGGGTTGGATCATTTCCTATTCTTCTCTTCTCAGTTGATATGACTTTACCCTGCTTCACTCAATAATGGAGGAGGGGAGAGGGAGAGGGAGGGGAGAGGGAGGAGGGAGAGGGAGGGAGGAGGAGAGGTTGGAAAGGGGAGGGAGGAAGAGGAGGAAGAGGGAGACAGAGGAGGGGGTGGGGGAGCAAGAGGGAGGAGGGGGAGGAAAGGGAGACAGAGGACAGGGAGAACAGGGAGGGAAGATGAGGGAGTGGGAGGAGAATTAACAGTTTAGCTATCTGTGTTTTAGCTTCTCCTTTATTAATGACCCATGTCCCCTGAAATTTGTGAAGGCATTTTTGGCAGCACGGGCTGTTCCATTTCATCAGGCTGGTTCATCTGTCATCATATGATCAACTGATTAAACTGTTTCACTCCCATTTAAGCCTTTCTCCTGCTAAATTGCAGGACTCTTTCAAGAGAAGCATCTGATGCAGTGAGCAAGGTGCCCTTAACTGCTTCACTCCAACCCATCCTGGAAGGCACCCCTAACATTTATACGCACCAATGGCCCACTTAAACCTCACTCCAGCTGATCTTTTTTTATTAGTTAAAGCCAAATTCCCTGTATATTGGGAGGAAGGGGAAGAGAAAGAATAAAGTGCCCGAAGGGAGACAAGTTATGAAAAGGCAATTGATTACAAGTCTCCAAAACTTGTTTTTAATAGATGGAACAAAATATTACCTGAAAGTCAAATTCCATATCTATCTCCATCATAATGACCGACCACTAGATAACTTTATGCTGTAAAAAAATCTGCTTTCTAAAATTATAAAATTGTTTCCATTTCATCTTCTTCTTTTTCTACTTCTTCTTTTTCTCCATTTCCTGTTTCTGCCATTATACTTATTACTATTGTCATTTAACTTTTTTGAGAATGGGGAGGGAGGAAGAAAGAAAGAAAAAATTCCAAATGAATGAATAGAATTTACACCCATCCTAAAATTAAATTTCTTAGATAACAATTTTCAGCATTTCATTAGTTGGTTTGACATAATTGAATATCTTTAAAAAAAAAAAAAAAACGGTTGACTAATAATTCAGATGGCATTAAATTATCGAGAACAATGAACAGGAAGAGAATAACTCATAAAGCAAAAATAAAAGATTATTGAAATTTAAGAATATTTAAGAGAAGAGAAGTGATCTCCTTAGATTAGCTTGTTCCATAAAGAATATGAGGGCTATCACAAAAGAGATTATGTTTGCGATCGAAAAAAAACAAAGTATAGGAAAAAAAAATTTGTTATATACACTTGAAAGTAACACTTAAATACTACTTTTCAACATTTTCAGCAAACACAATCGAGCACACTTATCACATTGGTGAACAAGCTTTGTAATTCGATTGTCATAAAATTCAGCTGCCTGAGATTTGAGCCCAGTCAGTCATGTCCGCCCGCAGTTTCGGCGTCGTTATCAAAAGCACTATGTTCCAAGCCAGGTCTTCATCCTCGAAACAAGTGTAGTCGCTTGGTGCAAGATCGGGGCTGTAAGGGCGGATGAGGAAAAATCTCCCACTTGAAAGCATTCAGGACTTCTCAAGGGCGATTTGCTGTGTATGGTCAGGGATTATCATGCAAAAACAAAAATTTTTGAGCTTAACTTTCCCTCTATACGCTTGTTTCTGAATTCCTTTTCTTAGTTTTTGCAACGTTTCACAATACCTCACAGAGTTTACTGTTGCACCATGTTCCAGAAAATTGATAAGAAACGCAACCTTGCCTATCCAAAAAGCAGTCACCATAATCTTCCTCTGCAGAGAACGTTTACAAACATTTTCTTGGTTTTTTGGGGGAATTTGTGTGCCCCCACTCCATAGACTGCAATTTGGTCTTGCTGTTCACATGTTTGACCCAAGTCTCATCTCCAGTTACAATCAATCAAGAAATGAATCTCCATCTTTGTCGTAACGAGTACAGAAATGTCAATGATGTGGCCATATGCTGACTCTTGTGGTTTTCTCTGTCAGGATCAGGATTTTTGGCACCCATCTTGCACAAAATTTGTGGTAGCCTAGCTTTTGTGTAACAATTTCATACAACAAACTGCATGAAATTTGTGGAAAACTAAGCGAAAGTTCCATTACTGTGAAACAGCGGTTTTCACGAATCTTGTCATCAACTTTCGCGATGAGTTCATCAGTCACAGTGCTCGGATGTCCACACCACTGTTCATCATGAATGTTAGTTTGTCCATTTTTAAACTTAATGCACCATTGGCGCACTCCACCTTCAGTGATGCAGTTGTCACCGTACACTTCACACAGTTGCCGAAAAATTTCAATCTGTTTATGTTTTTTTGCCAACAAAAACCTTATCACTGATCGCACCTCACAACTCGCGGGATTTTCAATTGCAACACACATTTCAAACGTTTGCTGTGAAATAACGGGCAATGATACGAATCTCCCACTAGCCCGACTAGATGCAGACTAAGCGGCAGACGCACAGACCAAAGATGGTCACGCTAGCTTCGACCCTTCTTGCTACAGACAAAAACGTAATCTTTTGTGGATAGCCCTCATAAATTCTATATGCACAATTCTCATAAGCACATGTATATCATAGCGATCCCCAAGTTCTTTGGTTAGAGCCAGGGTGACGCAATGGTTTGAATGCAGTCCTGCAGGCTACGTCTGCTGACTGCTAGTTGTCTACAATTTGCCAGTTCAAATCTCACCAGGCTCAAGGTCAGTAAAATGAGGACCCAGATTATTGGGAGCAATATGCTGACTCTGTAATGTGCTTAGAAAGGCTGTAAAAGTACTGTGCAGTGGTATATAATTCGAAGTGCTATTGCTATTAAGCACTAAGCTTCGCCCAACAGATCAAGAGCTACACTCCAAAAGTGAATGAGTGCAGTTTATGGTTCCAATGTTGTGGTGAGCTCATTTAAGACATGAACAGTTGATTTAAGCTTCTCTCCCGAAACTTCATCCAGCACTTGAAAATAAAATAAAAGACTTATATTTTGCTATACAGGTAGTACTTACAACAGTTCACTTAGTGACCGTTCAAAGGTAAAATGGCACTGCAAAAAATGACTTATGACCATTTTTCACATTTATGGCTGTTGCAGCATTCCCCATGGTCATGTGATTTACATTCAGATGCTTGACAACTGACTCACATTTATGATGACTACAGCATCCCGGGGTCAGTTGACCTTCTTTTGTGACAAGTAATGGGAAAGCCAGATTCAGTTAACAACTGTGTTACTAATGTAATGACTGCAGTGATTCATCTAACAAATATGTCAAGGAAAGTCGTAAAATGGGACAAATGTCACTAAATAAATTTCTCACTTAGCATAACATAAGTGAGTAACATAACATAACATAAATTCTGGGCTCAATTCTGGACTACCTATATCCATGATGGCGAACCTATGGCATGAACCTATGGCACCTGTGCCAGAAGTGGCATGCAGAGGCATCTCTGCCGGTATATGAGCTGTCGTGAGTTTCACTGCGCATGCACATGTGCCTCCCACCAGCCAGCATGTGCCAGGGGGAGAGTGGGGGTCACACACGCCTGTGTGGGGATGGGAAGAACATGGGGGTCATGCATGGGGGAGCACATGTGCGCATTGCACTTTCAGCATGCAACAATGAAAAGGTTAGCCATTGGACTTCCAGTGGTGAGGTCACAGAGGAGCAGAGCAGGAGAGCGAACTCTGCAATCCTGTATCTGAATGTTCGTGCTTGGAAGCTCTCAGAGGCATTGTGAAGCTTGGAGAGACACACACATTAGAAGGGGAAACCTAGGAGCAGAGTGGAGGAAAGCAAGCTCCCACTGCAATGAGGGAAGCCCTTTGAATCCAGTGCAAAAGAAACCCGGCATCCATGGCGGGTCCGAAGCTGTGACAGCCAGCTGCGATCGGGAAGTAGGAAAGTGGATTAACATAAGACATCAGAAGGAGAATGGCAGACTGGGACAGTTTTTGAGAAGTGAGAGAGCCCTGTGAACGACTTTGACAAAGGGAGCCTCCGGACAGAGTGAATACAGCAGCTAATTGGCGGGGGATAGCGGAGTGAAAGGGAGAGGAGGAAACAAGAGTTTAACAGCTGAGAGAGAGTACCACAAAAGAAAAGATCAAGACTGTGAATAAAAACTCAAAATTTCTACAATTTGGATTGATTACTGGTAGAGCAGAAAAGAGACATTAGAGAAAACAATTGGAACTTTAATGTAGAACTGTTGTTGAACGGAGAGTGGAACCATTTTGATAGAAAGCTGTGACTGTGCAAATTGAGAGTGAAAGTGACTAAGTAGTTAAAGAGGACTGAGGAAACAGGAAATGAGGAAAGTAATGTGACAGTGTGCAGAAGAAAGGGAAAAGAAGAAGAAAGAAGAAGAAAGCTGAATAATTTCTAAGTATTAAATTCAAAAGTGTACATTGAAAAAAATCTAAAGCTATATATACATATGTATATGATTGCTGACAAAAAAAATTAATTTATGTATCCTATTCCATAGATTGTTACATTCTTTATAAATGTTATACCCAATATACCCGATAACAACTAATTAATCAATTGATGTACAACTAATTAATGGCTATATATTGATCCATAGACTTAATTGAACTATAAGAAAGTTATAAGATATAGTATATAAGAAAAGAAAACAATCAAACACATACTATATTTATTGACATTATATATGTTAGCATTATAAGCTATTTATTTAGAACTATACTTAATTAATTTATTAAAAGGATTAAATAAGATTAGAAAATTAGAGAGCTATAGACTATCATAGATTATAAAACAATAACGATACTTAGTTTACATTGTTATATATATGTGTGTGTGTGTGTGTGTGTGTGTGTGTGTTGTGTGTGTGTGTGTTGTGTGCTGTTCAGCTCCTTCGGGTATTATCCCATGTCATTGTAGTGCTTTTCAAGTTGAAGCAACGTTTCAGCAGAATCTCATCTGCCATCATCAGGCTTCTGTAGAATGCCTGTGTATATCTTACTGATTTGTCTGTAGTATCTCTTATGTAGGGCAGGACTGGCTGTTTTCCATAGGTCTGTTGATCTAGGTCTCTGTTATGTCTTGGTGTGTTTTTGTAGATCAAGCTGGTGATTTTGTTTTTGTGGAAAGCCGTTGGCTGTCAATACTTTAGTCAGGGTGCATAGTTCAGTCTTCATATGTGTCTTGTCTGCCAGACGTTTGGTTCTGGCAATTAGTGTTTTGGCCACGGAATTTATCTGTGCTGGGTGGTGGTGGGATTAGCATTGAGTTAGCCGGTTGGTTGTGTGTTTTTTTCTGATATACGGTGTGTCCTAGTGTGCCATCTGTTCTTTTGTAGATTAGTACACCTAGGAATGGTAGTTGTTTGTTTATTTCCGTTTCCATGGTGAACTTGATTTTGGGGTGTGTGCTGTTTAGTGGTGTTAGAGAAATTGTTTAGGTTTCTTTTCCATGTGGGCAAATCACAAATGTGTCATCGATGTATCTTAGCCACCAGTTTGGATTTGTGGGTGCATTAGCCAGGGCTCTGGATTCGAATTCTTCCTGAACAGGTTTGCAATGATGGGTGACAGTGGTGATCCCATAGGGGCTCCTTCAATTTGCTTGTATCTTTGTCCTTTGTCTATGAAATATGTGTTGGTTAGGCAGTGTTCTGTTAGTTCCATGAGGTGTTAGCTGGTTGGTATTTATTTTTGATGATTTCAAGAGTTTCTTTTATCGGGACTTGAGTAAATAGTGAAAACCATGTCGAAACTTACAAGCAGATCTTCTTGTTCCACGTGTAGATCTTTGATCATTTCTAAGAGTGGTATGAAAATGATCAAAGATCTACACATGGAAGAAGAAGATCTGCTTGTAAGTTTTGACGTGGTTTCACTATTCACTCAAGTCCCGATAAAGAAACTCTTGAATCATCAATATATATATATATATGCTGATGAATAGCAGCCGTCCTTTCACACGGAGCCAAGCTGCATTGAAAGCCTCCAACACAAGAACAGAGTGTTGCCAGCCAATCAAAGCCACAAAACAGACAGAAGAAACCAGAAACACCAATCAAACAAACTCCAAGTCCAATGAACACAGACCCAGGCTAATAGCCAATCAGAATAGACCAGCCTTGAAACAGAGGAACTGTGAGACACACATCCACACAAGAGCCTGATGATGGCAGATGAGATTCTGCTGAAACATTGCTACAACTTTAACAGAACTACAATGACGTGGGATAATACCGAAGGCTAATAGCCAATATATATATATAATAATATATATACGTAGTATATATATATGTATAGTGTGCATGTATATATATATATATATATATATATATATATAGTGTGCATATGTGCACCTACACATACACACATATAAAATTTCAAAAGATGGAGAGTTCCATGGTTGGCCATTGTTAATACAAGTGGTTGTGTGGGCCCAGTGTCCTCCACGCAAGGCTACACAGCCATGTTTTGAATTCTTTGAGGAAGTCCAAGGTATTGGTTGGATTTCCTCAGTTCTGAGGGCAAGATGTTCCTCAGTGCAGGGGTGGCAGCCCTGGACTCTGCCCATGAAAATTATTTGACTCACGGGTTCTTCTATCATGACTTCCCTGCCTGAACAATGTGATGGGGGAGAAGCTCCATTTGCCACAGAGTTATATCGGTGACCAGTATAAAGATAATAAATCATAAACCATCAAAAAGAGGAGGAAAGAGTCGTCCTTGGGGTTTTTATTTTGACACACTGAAAAAAGGCAAATTTTAAAAAACAGGTGAAACTTTACACTTTCTCCATTCAACACTTCTGTAGGTTTCCAACTTTGCAGAGTAAGAGTACTTAGACACCATACTTTGCAATGTAATCCTACCCATGCTCGATTTTTTTTCCAGTGCCGATTTCAAACTG
Source organism: Laticauda laticaudata (assembly GCA_004320025.1). NCBI lineage: Eukaryota > Metazoa > Chordata > Lepidosauria > Squamata > Elapidae > Laticauda > Laticauda laticaudata. The sequence goes on along the minus strand of BHFT01000681.1, from coordinate 16,950 downwards.
TTTTGTGATCTTCCATGCCAACTGCTTCAAAAGTGTTTGAAAAAGAGCAGCGTATGTATCCTTTTAAATAATCACATAACAGCTCATCAAAAATGTAACAATTACATGAAAGGAAGCCATAAAAGTCTGTCTCTTGGTAAAAGAGGTGTCTGACCAAGATAACCAAAGATTTGGCTAGAGAGATTCAGAGAGAGGGGTGCATATTCAGAGGATGGTGCTTTATCCCATTCTTTGACAAGTTATCACAGAAAAGGTGCCCCTAGCTTCTCTAGTATGCCCTCTCTTAGACCAGGGAGGTCTCATTCTGACACAAGGCTTGGACAGAATGTTCTGATAGGTAGGAGATGGATGCAGGTTTCAAACAACCTTGGTTCTCTGCCAAAATAAAGCATCTGGTCTGCTTGCTGCTGTCTGGGATTGGTTGTTTTGCTTTGCAAACATTTCAGTACCTGAGTACTTAACATGACCCGTGCTCCAATGATGTTACCTAGTCAATCATAAATCACCTTCAAGCAAACAACCATTCTCAGAGACCACCAAGGACTTCATCGTTCAACCCTGAGCTACATATATTCTCTTCTCAGATAAAGCATGTTGCTCTTTCAACAATTGGGTTCCCTTTTGGTATGAATCTTGCTGTCAAAGACAATGGCAATTGATATTCTACAAATACACACCTACCCACCTGGTCACAATCTTGTTACTCCTTTCTTCCCCCTCACCCTTAACAAACTGTATTTAGCTTTAATTCAGAATGTGCAAACATCCAGCATAAATACTATAGCTGGTATATAAATGCTAACTAGCTTCTCACCACTTGGTTCTTTTTTCCCCTTCTTTAAAGCAGATTGAGTAACCAATAATTGCTCACAGCTGACAAGCAGACTCACACAGAAAGAGGGAGGGAGGGAGGGAGAGAAAGAGAGGGAGGGAAAAAAAGAAAGAGGAGTCAACAGAAAAAAATGTTGACAACTGTCAAAAGTGCCCTTTCTTGTGCTGAAATACGGTAACCAGCAAGAGATTACGGTAAATCACAACAGGGACCGTAGGGCTGCCTGCATCAGCTCCTACAGCACAGTAAAGTTACTGCTTCTCCTTGACAGTCGAGCAGGGGAGCATTATTCCCCCAGGAAGAGGGAGGTATCATAAAACCAGCACTTAACCACCCTTAGACATTGGGACAGACGGGATTCATGCAATTGTGAGTCATCAAAAGATACGGGGGGGGGGGGAATGCTGATTTATGTTTGATTTATTTATTTCATTATTGTTATTTGCAAGCAAAGTGTCCCACTGTGCCATTTGGATAACTGCCTATGATTCGTCCCCTTTCATCCAGGCTGCAACAGGAGGGTTTCAGGATCTTCAAGGAGGTAAGTGAAGGGAGGGAGATCTTGGATATCTATGCAGAAAAAGTCCTTAGCTAAAGATGATATACCTGCCTATTTTCCTTCCTTTTTCTTTCCTTCCTTCCTTCCCTCTTTTCTTTTCCCTTCTTTCCTTCCTTCCTTCCCTTCTTCCTTCCTTCTTCCTTCCAAGTAAGGTTGACAAGGTTGACAATATTTTTTATTCTGTGTTTGGGATATGCCTCCATCCTACATTTTGTGGACTTCTCATATTTAATTAATTCCCCAAGTCCACAACAATCAACAGGGAAGAAGTAATGAAGGGAAAATTTACTAGAAATGTATTGTGATGTTTTTATTTGCATATCTGCTTACTAATATTCATAGGTTCCTAACATTTTTATACTGGATCCATTCCACCAAGCCCTATTTTTGGTGATGTTGGGGCCACATTTGTTGTTTCAATTACCAATTGGCTATGAAATGTTCCCCCATTAAAGGTATGTCTGGATTTCACCTATTTTCTCCACTGCAACATAAGCATCCTCAGCTTTTTAAAGAAAGAATACCTTTAAAAAAAAAGGAAAGAAAAATGGTTGGATGAAGTGTTTTGTTTAAAAAAAATACACATTTAAAATCAAATGATCTTCTATTAATTATTAGTTCAATTATCATTTATTACCTTGGGGCTATCCAGCAAAGTTTCTATTTGCAGGAAGAGTGTGTCCTATTAAAGACAAGGAGGTTGCTTTTTTTACTGCATGGAGTATTTATGAGATGGATAGATTGTTGTCCTTAGTTGACCAAGCTTCTGCCCACAAACATGGATAACAGTTGTAAACAGTGGGTCCAAAAGGCCAGAAAATGCAAGGCACCCAATAATCTGTACTCTATACTATTTGTATGCAAAATCCACTTGCATCCAGAGAGATAAGTGCAATGACCCTTCAAGTTAGACACAATTGGTAATAACACAATGTTCTAAGCTTTGCTGTTAGTTTGACCCATGCTGTAGGAAAGAAACCCCCAAGCCCAAAAGGAACAAAATATAAGTTTAAAATATAATTTCTAAAAGAAGCACCACTGTGATTTGTGTGTATGCATGTTGTCATAAGAAAATTCCAACAGGAAACAGACAACAACTCAAGCAATAATTCTTACTTTAAGATCAGAGAAACAAATTATTGTTTCTAATAATTTGAAACATAAGAAATGAATAGATATAAAAGATATAATACCAGTAATACACTTACATAAATAAGCCACTGCAATGGGGTCTAATGACATATATCAGGTCCTGCAAGGACTGCAGAGCTGATCTCTAACCCTATCCTTTATACTTTTCTTCTCACCACATACATGCTTCACAACTTCAATGTCACTTTCTGTAAACACCTATGTATATTACTTTCAGTTCCTTATTTCCAGCACTTTCATTCTTCTTGTTTTAAACGTGTTGTTTAAACGTGTTCTTGTTTTAAATATGTTCCACAGTTAGCAATGGCTCAGCGGGATTACAAATAGTTCTGATACATTTTGAAACCATCCTAGCTGAAAACTTTCTCTTTCTTCTGGAGCCTTCTATCATCCATAGGACATATTGAATCTAATAGATCAATAAGCTATTTTTCTGATTCCCACAGTGTGTATTTGTACTCTACTTGAGGGAGACATGGTTAAACCCATGCACAATTTCATCCCCCCCCGCCGCTTTTATTAATCTTATGGAAAAGAATTCCTATAAGAGTTGTATGATGTTATTGTATTTGCTATTCTTAATTGGAAACAGTCCTTTGGAGAAATAGTAGATCAGGAATACAAAACATGTTTTGTGTCCTGGATGCAGTTCTTGGACTGTCCAGATGTAGCTGGAAGGACACTTGCTGTTGTTCTGGCTGCCAATGCCATGCTAATAATCCAGGGTCTAGAATAGTCCTATGCCTTTTGCTTTTCTAGAACACACTTATTCAGCCTCCTTTGCATTGCCAATTGTTTTTGTTCTCTGGCTAATAAATTTGGGGTTGACAACTTCTTGTTGATGTACTCATTGGTGGACCTTAAACTTTGTGTAGCTTCTGGAATTTCCCCAGATTACTGCACTGAAATTTGGCAGCAAACCAATTCAATTACCTTGGTGTGATTTCCAACTGTGTTCTTTTTTTTTTTTCTGGGAAATAAAAATAAATCCATAATAAGCTCAACACACCTATTAAGAATTAACTCCCCAAAATCACAACCCATAAACCAGAGTTTCAAAATGTCAGTCCTGATGTCTCTGATGGCATCAGCTTCAGACTCCAGAAGACTCGACAACCAAAAAAATAATATAATAAACTATCATGTAACAAATTTAATCTAATGATAAGAATGTTATCAGCCAAAAAATGGTTGCCCGCCTCTAAAATAAAAGGTAGAGAAAGAACCTACTGACTTCCAGGAGCTTAATCTATAATTCCCAACACCTCTAACCATTCTGACTAGCCTTAATGGAACTTGGAATCCAACAAAATCTGGAATCCCAAAGAAAGATTAGCCAAACCTAAGATAAAGAAACTGAGACTAAGAAAAACTCTGCGAATCTGTGAAGGAAAGGGATATTTCAAGGTTACACAATGGGATGAGTGCTTGGGCTTAGCATGGTGGGAAGGGAGGAAAATTTTAAAATCTATGGAAACTAAATGAGTAAATTATGCAACTAACTCCTGTGCTTGCTTATTTGGAGCACCCAAAACTGAGTCTGTGGAGACATATGATCTGTCCTCTGTAGAGAGAAATGCATGTACTGATTTCATCAAGGATACATTTCCTATCGTGGTCTAATGTACAAGCCTAATTGGGACACCAGGAATGACATGCTGTTGTTTGCTTGAAAACAAGAAATTTCTATCCTATCCTATCCTATCCCATCCCATCCTACCCTATCCTATCCTATTCTATTCCATTCTATTCTATGAATGCCTAGTATTCTAATCTTGAAACATGAGAAGCTTGATGTTGTCAAATCAGACATACAGTCCAATAGTGTTTCTTCTTCACTTTTTAGATAAGCAACTGGTCTTTATAGTCATTGCTACTTATGCCTTTTAATTAAAGATTCCCAAATCTGGCCCTGTGATCTCCTGCATGTGTATTACAATAGACATCATCTATGCTGAAGGTATTTTTTAACTGAGCCCAGAGCTAAATTCAGGTAATTTCAAATGGATCATTCCCTGATATCAATCAATCTGTTTTGATCAGACCAAATAAAAACTAGGCTGCAAGGAGAATTCCACAGATAGTATGCATCAAAACTTCAGCCATGCATCTCAGAGCACAAGCCGAGCTTTCTCAGTTATTCTTTCAAGTTAGTGTAAGGCTCATTTGTAATGTACAGCAGGAAGAGGAAGAGAAACCATTGCAACATCAGTTCTTTTATGTTGCAAACTACCGTGAGGCCAGCATGGAAATGTCCACCATTTCTTCTTAACACAAAGCTGCAGACTGTTTTGTTAGCACCAGAACTGAGAAGACACGCAAAGACCTACTTCTCTAAAAGACCCAATGTTATGTTTTTTTCCTTGGGGGAGGCTGCAGGGTAATCAATGGCCCACTTGTCAGAGAGTAACATATTTATTGCCCAGGATTCAGAGTTGTGGTTTGGTTTTAAAAAAAAACATAAGAAACAATCAGATTGAGGAGCATCAACTGATGAGCAAGCAGTGTTGCAGTCAACAACAGTCTGTATGCAGGGGTGAGATTCTACAAATTCGCACCTATTATCTATAACCAGTTGTTAACATTCTAAGCAGTTTGGAGAAATGGTTGTTAGAAGAAATTACTGGCCTAATCCTGTAAGGAAGGCAGGAAGGAAACATTCTGGTGTTGCTAACAGAAACTGCCTCTCTGTTAACCCTTATTACATTCTTGGCAGGACTAGACTTCCTGTCTCTGGAACTTATATGGAGGTTTTTTCCCCTCCTCTGCTGGTACTTTGCTTGTGTGGAGTGACCATTCAAAGTTATAGTGGCACTGAAAAAAGTGACTTATGATCGTTTTTCACACTTATGACTGTTGCAGCATTCCCACAGTCACGAGAGGCCAGGAGAGGAGATGTGTGCCTCGATGTGAGTGATATTATGCCCAGCCAGTAACATGACCACCAAGGCATGTCCACCCAGTCACATGACCACCAAGCCAGGCCCATCAACTAAGCCACGCCCACAGAACCAGTTGTTAAAAAATTTGAATCCCACCCTGTCTGTATGCAATGATAAAAACTCAGTAAAGTTTGATTCCTAATTTTGGGGAAATGTTGCCATTGAATATTTGCCCAACAAGAAGCCTGATGTTTGAAATGTGTTTTCTCCTTTTTGACTTCTTTAGGAAACAGCTCATCTGTCAAGCAGAAGAATATAGATAACCATCTCCTCCACATTCCTAGCAGGCCCATAAGCATTGTAAGGATTATATGCTAGGTCAAGGTGTCACACCTTTACAATTTTTACAGCTTCTTCGGCAACTTGGACTCATAAAGTTAGTCATGGATGAAAAGACTAAACATTGAGAAGTGTCAGCCAGAGTGACAGACAGCAATCTTCTTTCACCTGGGAAGATTTTTCAAAGTCAAATATGAAGAGGACATAACAAAGAGTAAAGAATACTCTGCTGTTATTTGTGCTGAATCTTTCCATGAAGAACTTTTAAAGAGTCTAGAAGTTGATGGCCTTTCTACAACTGCAATTTTCCTTGCTTAGTAACAAAAAGCTTCTGGCTCAATGGGTATTATTTTAAAAACTAAACAGCAACTAAGAAAGAGGTCTTTAGCTCAGTCTTTAATATGGTTTCAAACAACCAGCAAGGTATGGTAAACTTCAAAAAGACTTCCATTATAATTGCTTTGGAATTATTTATGGGACAAGAAAGGCCTATGTTTTTCTTCAGAGCAAATGCAAAAGAAGAAATGCGGATTTTCAAATATGTTCATTCATCTAGGTTTTTGCCCTCTCCCCTGCATTTATAAAGCCAGACTAATATTTCCAATTAGATTCTGTATCTACAATGTGGAAATAAACACTATCAAATATTTGCTCTTGGCTCTTTCAAAGAAAGGGCAAGGAGAATCACAAGCACACTGGATGAACATTAACCAGCTTTGATAATGGGACTGACCTCTGAGAACATCTCTGACTGCTTCAATTGCACCCAGACTGTGGAGCAAGTAAATATTTCCAAGGCCATATTATTAGGAATCATCTTTGGAGGGCTGATTGTTTTTGGGGTCCTGGGCAACATTGTGGTGATCCTTTCAGTTGCTTGTCACAAACATCTGCAAAGTGTAACCCATTACTACATTATCAACTTGGCTGTGGCTGATCTCCTCTTGACTTCTACTGTTCTCCCCTTTTCTGCTATTTTGGACATCCTGGGCTACTGGGCTTTTGGAAGGATCTTCTGCAACCTCTGGGCAGCTGTTGATGTTCTGTGCTGCACAGCTTCTATCATGAGCCTTTGTGTCATTTCTATAGACCGATATATTGGAGTGAGCTACCCACTGAGATACCCAGCCATAGTGACCGAAAAAAGAGGCCTCTTGGCTCTGCTGTGTGTGTGGACATTATCACTTGTGATATCCATAGCTCCCCTCTTTGGCTGGAGACAACCAGCTCCAGAAGATGAAAAAAACTGCCAGATCAACACTGACCCAAGTTACGTCTTATTTTCTTCTCTTGGGTCCTTTTATCTCCCCCTGGTCATTATACTGGTGATGTACTGCCGGGTATACGTGGTAGCCAGAAGGGAAAGTAAAGGATTGTCATGTGGTCTGAAGACTGAGAAGTCCCGTTCAGAAGAAGTGACTCTCCGCATCCACCGCAAGAACAACACTGAAGCTTCAGGAGCTACCCCTACCACCAAGCAGAAGTCCAATTTTTCTGTAAGGCTTCTAAAGTTCTCTCGGGAGAAGAAAGCAGCCAAAAGCTTGGGAATAGTTGTGGGATGTTTCATCCTGTGTTGGCTTCCTTTCTTTTTAATCATGCCAATTGGTAAGTAAAATATAAATATACTGGTCAGTGAGAATGTGGGGTTGTGGGATGTGGATACTTCTCTGAATATCTGAGATTCTAGATGGGTTCTTCATCTGATGTAAATGAGGAATGTCTCTCTGACTTGAGTCATATATACCCGGTAGTGATCAAATAATTTATGGGATATGAGTGATGTTATTTTTGTACTCCTGTGTCCTTTTTCTCTACCACTGAAGATGTACATATACAGAGTTAAGCAACTAGGTGATGACTGGTACTGGCTAAAAGAAGATGGGATTTTTGTACTGGCCATAGGGATCTAGATAAGGCAAAGGATGATTCTTGTTTTTGATAAGAAATTCAGATGTCACATCCTGTCGGTGTCATAATGAAAACAGGAGATGATCAAACAAATTTGGCTCACTGGGCAACATTCAGTGAAATCTTCATATTTGTGAGATTTACTTTTTAAAATTAGGATATTGAGCCCAATCATTCAGAATCTGTAAGGATATATATGGTCTTAATTAAAAACAGAATGCCTCTGAGAACATAATCAGGCTAGGAATTTGTGATCCCTACACCAGAGCCAAGTTCACAATTCCTTTTATCTAAAACCTTTCCCCTTGTTTCTCCTCAAACATTTATTATTATTTTCAGCAACATAGTTTACAGACAATGATAAAAATATCATCTGTTTTGATGGTTAAATAAGTGGCAAGAGTTTTTGACTTCTTGTCTTCTGCAGGTCACCCAAACTTCTATCTCCATAACTATCTCCACATCTGTTTGGGGTTAATCTTTCACAAAGTCCAGATTACATTTGGGTAAACATACACAGAACCAACATTCAAAAAATTTACTCTCAAAACAGAGCTTTGGATTGCATTGAACCTGTCTTACTGTCATTTGTAAGAAATTATCTTTTCTGTGATTTTCAAAAAGTGTATCTTTCTATCAAATGTATGAAACCTATTTATGAGGGTTTATTATAATTATTTTAGCACCTGTTGCTGGAGGAAATTGTATCCAATCTAACACAACACTAGCTAAGGGGAGACATCTTCTATTCTTCTCTTATGTATGTTGGGATATATACAGTATATATACTGTACACATGAAATTGAGCAAAATCATCTGAAAACAGTTCAAGTCCTGCTTTCAATCAATGTCATTCTCAACTTAGAAAAAAGAATGTTGATATTTGTTTGAAATGCTGGATATGATAATGTTGACGTGTACTACTTGATCTTCAAACAGCTCAAGTGCCTTCCATAAATTTGAGTAGGGGATATCAAACTTGGTAGCTTTAAGACTCGTGGACATCAACTCTCAGAATTTCTCAGCCATTCGTGCTGGGTGGGGAATTCTGGGAATTGAGTCCATAAGTTTTAAAGTTGACAAGTTTTAAGTCTGGAGACCCCTGACTTAGACATTTCAATGGCAATCATACCTCTTTCTCAAAGAAAAATAAATATTCCAGTTGCCTTTTGAATAAAAAAGCACTTTTGAGCTAACACTGGTGTTTTTATTTTTCCTAATCAAAACTCTGAAAATTATCATTTTTCTCTTTTAATCTCTTATTATACAGATCTATATAATATAGATTTCTACAAAGCAAAACAAATGGCCAAGAACTGCATACAACAATTCTTCCTATTTTGGAAATACTTTGAATGAAACATCTTTTACAAATTTTGGATATTGAATTAGTTCTAGTTCAAATTAGTTTAAAGCTTTAAAATTGCCATCATATTAAATCCTGAGGTGTGGTCAAGCATGCCCAGAAGGGGTGAATGGATTCAGCAATTTTTAAATGCTGGCATCTTATATGGGAAGTACAAATGCCAAGAGTGATTTAACGAAGTTCATCAGATGCAGACTGATTCAATTAATTTAAAAGAGCGGTTAATCTACTTTTGCTTAACTTTATTAAAAACATTGTACATAGTTTGGGGTTGAAATACAAGAGAGTAGGCAGTAATAACTGAGGGGAATACTTTTAGGAGAAAGGATTAGATGGAATGGCAGGATTTCATTTCATACAAACAGTGAATTTTGTAATCCATTTTATTGTTTTATTGCAGAATGCAAACTTGGTTTGGAAAAAATCAGGCTTTGGTAAAAATGCTAAATTCTCTTTCATCTATCCTTCATTTATTTCAAGGATTTGTGTTCAACAAAGTTCACTATCTTAGTAATTAAAATGTTATTTAACTTCTGGTATGTCCTTCAATTATTAATTCCATTTGTTCTTTTCAAGGAACAAAATGAATTTTCAGGATCATTCTTTTTTTAATTAATATTTAATTGTTCAGCAACCTCAGGAAATGCCTTTCTGTAGATTATCTGTTCACCAGTGGTTTTTGTATCAATGTTTTACTTAAACACCTTTGAAAAGCCTGTAAATGTATTTTTACAATTGTATTTTTTAAATTTTTTTTCTTCCTACAAAATCAATTAACTTATCTTAAAAATCTTCCTTTATGTACACATCATCAAACAGTGAAATTATTAAACCCAAAGAGTGGCAGTTTAATAATCACAATTTGGGATTGCGTGAACAGCTGGTAGAAATAAATGTTATGATTAGTATATCTATTGGAAACAATTGAGTGCTCGGTTTATTTATTTTTTTTCTTTTAAAATGATTGTTTATCCATCATAAAAGGTAAATAACAAATAAAAGTTAATGATTAAGAAATACTGCCAGTGAACCTGTTACTCTAAAAATAAAAACATAGTAACATGGAAAGTTTGTTCTTTAAAGCGATAGCAATAGCACTTAGACTTATATACTGCTCCATAGTGCTTTTCAGCTCTCTCTAAGTGGTTTACAGAGTCAGCCTCTTGCCCCCAACAATTTTGGTCCTCATTTTTCCCACCTTGGAAGGATGGAAGGCTGAGTCAACCTTGAGCCTGGTGAGATTTGAACTGCCAGATTGCAGTCAGTCAGCAGAAGTAGCCTGCAGTACTGCATTATAACCACCGTGCCAGCACGGCTCATGTTTAAATTATTATTTAATTAAATTGATTTGATGCCCATCTCATTAAAAGATGACTCTTATGTTCTTATGTTTAATAAGATATGCTTGCTAGTAAATTTACAATTGTTGTGTTCGCAGCCCTCTTATACATTTACTTCTTAAAAGTAACTGCATTATTTATAGTTACTAAATTGATAGGAATCCACTGTTAATGTATTTATTGATGACTTTTCTATTTGGCTGAAGTCTTAAAGATGTTGACTAAATCTGCTTTCATGTTCTGCTTTTGAATTTGGCATCACATATGTATCTACCCATAGTTTGTTGTTAAACAAATTGTGTTGAAGTAAACCATCACCTGTCCAGCCTTGGAGTTCATTTCAGTGGTGCTTATGTTAGAGATGTTTAATCAAGAAGTGAACAATACCCCAATCAAAGAACTGCCTGGTAAAATCACCCTATCACATCAAAACCACTTCCACCAACGCTAACAGAACAAGCCAATAAAATATAAACAGAGAGCAAAGCCCACTCCCATAGTAGCACTAGTGATATAGCTTGGGTAATGAAATATTTGCAAAAAAACAAGCAAGCTCAGAGAGCATCAAGGAACACTCATGTCCCTGAGCTACAAATATTCTCCTTTACTGAGATATTTCTATATACAGATAGTCCTTCACTTACAACCATTTGTTTAGCAATTGCTTAACGGTACAACAGCACTGGGGGGGAAGTGACCAATAACAGGTTCTTGCACTTACACCATCCCCATGGTCACAGAATCAAAATTCAGGCAACTGGCAACCAACATATATTTATGAAGGTTGCAACATCCTGGAATCATGTGATCACCATTTGTGGCCTTCGCAGCTGGCTTCCGACAAGCGAGGTTAATGGGAAAAGCTGCATTTGCTTAACAACCATGTGATTCCCTTAACCACTGAGGTGATTTGCTAAACAAGCATGGCACAAAGGTTGTAAAATCAGGTGTGACTCACATCACAGTGCTCCCAATTTTGATCATAAGTCAAAAACTGCCTGTAGTTTCTTTCCATTGAACCAGGTTAACTAACTGGAAAGGTTGATGAGCCACGATGGCACAGTGGTTAGAAAGCAGGACTGCAGGCTACGTCTGCTGACTGCCAGCTGCCTGCAATTTGGCAGTTCAAATTCCACCAGGTTGACTCAGCCTTCCATCCTTCTGAGGTGGGTAAAATGAGGACCCAGATTGTTGGGGGCAAGAGGCTGCCTCTGTAAACCACTTAGAGAGAACTATAAAGCCCTGTGAAGTGTTATATAAGTCTAAGTGCTATTGCTATTGAATAAAATAAGTAGAAGATAGCCATAAGATTATCCAGAGTTTTCCATAACTTAATCTTGACATGGGACTCTCTTTTCTTTTGGTAAGAAAGCTAGCCTTCAATTTTGAATTTTTTTTTATTTCAAATTCTAGGAAGCTTCCAGAGAAACTACACATAAACCATGCAGTTCAAGAGCCATAATCAAATTTCACTCTCCCTTTAGAGCATTCAGTGAAGTCTGGCAAATATCCTGAGGGTAACATAGCTAAATTTCAACAAAGGGAAGTCATCACAAGGCTAATTCTGTGGGCCCTAGCTGGCATAATATTGGAATGTGGTTGCCAAGAAATCATAAGCATATGCAAAAAAAAAAAAAAGATTAGAGACACAGTGTTCCCCTTCCCCCTCTGTGAATAGGGCACCTGAGTAAAATTCTTGCTGTTCAAGTTCTTAAGTGAAATGCTTCTCATTTTAAAATTTAAACCCTCATAACTAGGAACCCTTATAAGGACAGTTGCCTGCAGAATTTCTATCTTTGCATCATCCACATGACTTTAGAATCACATTGTTTGTCTTTCTTCTCAAATCTGGCCTTTAACAAAGGCAATGGAGCAAGTGTCTCTCATTAGAAACTACTGCTGATCTGATTGAGACACAAACTACAGTAATTGCAAGATTCCTGTAAGGAAATCTGGGAGGCTTCTCAGCATATTGTCCCCAACAATTTGGGTCCTCATTTTACCCACCTCAGAAGGATGGAAGACTGAGCCAACCTTGAGCCTCATGAGATTTGAACTGTCAAATTGAAATACCTGCAGTAATGCAGTCTAACCACTGTGCCACCGTGGCTCATAATGATAAAGCTGGATGATGGGAAGAGCCCTACCCATAACTTTGGAGGAAAGGTGAGCTATAAATAATGTCCATGTGCCATCATGTCATTGCCAACTTAGCAATTACAAAGATATTGACATGACAAACTGGTCTCCAACCTACTTTTTTTGGTTTTCCAATGATGTATCCAATGCCATTGTAACTTACTCTACCTTGCTGCTGATATGCTATACCTGGTATGGCTGCTGGTTCTTCAGCTTGTCCCACTGCCCAATCATTCTCAGCTGAATCCAGGGTGGTGGCTTGGGTTCTCTCATCTTCTGGTTCCCTCACTCTCCTGCATTGGCATCCTGGTGCACCCCTCACCTCAAGGTTCTCCAGGGGTTCCTTCACAAGGTGATGTATGTACCGTCTCAATCAGTCATCGGCTGGTGGTTCCTCACCCCATCCTTCCTGATCCAATAGGGCCTCCAGCTCCAATTTCCATCTGGGTTTACCATTACCCTGGGTGAGGCTTACTCCCCTGTTCTTCCATCCCAGCTGTCTCTCTTTCTGATGCCTATAGACCACCGGGGCTTTGTGGAGGTTTCATAGGCAGCTTCGCTATCTTCAATGGGGTGCACGGAGTCAGTATCTGGCTGGGTAACTGTCTACGTTTCTCCCAGGCATTCGGCGTCACCTCGGTCCTTGCTGTATTCAGACATTTTCCTTTCTTGCAGGGTCCTCTCGGTAGAGTGAAGGGATTTAAAAAAAAAAAAAAATTTTTCTCCGGCTGACCTCTATTGCAGACGCTGCTTTATGTCAGGCTACATAACTTTTTCCCATTCAGTTAACAAGAATGAACTTCTGAAAACCAAATGTATCAAAAGGAATCCTTTACTGAGATGAGACAATTCATGAAGGACTTCCAAGCAGCGTCTGAGGTCCCTCAGGCATACAGGGATAGATAAGGGAGTTTAGAACCCCTCCCCTTATCTTGATGTGTATTTGAAACAAAAGCCAGTATGTTAATTCCCCCACACCCCTTCTGTAGAAAGGATCTTTTTCACAGTTTCCTAGGGCATACCTAATTTTCCCCACTCCCTTTTTAGAATGAACTTTTCCAGAGATTCCCAGGACACATCTCACTGTGGAATTTTTATGATCTTCTCATCTCTTGGCTGTGCCTCTCAGAGGTGATAGGTTCTGGCCATCTGGGTTTTCTCCCTCCATCGTATCATGTGTGGGTTATACAAATTTGATATAAGATAAAATTCAAACTTCTGAAATAATTGTTGCATTCAACTTGAATTCATTTGTTTTACTACCTTGAATGAGAGAAAGTGATCTATTTTATCACTCCAAGCACTAAACCATATTTGGGGGTCTGTGGGTTCTTCAGACCATTCGCTCACCTTTAAAAATAGAAATACTAATGTATTTGTTCATCTGTTTATTGATTTATATCCAGTAGCTTTCATCCTACCTTTCCCCTAGGAGATGAAAATAATATGCACAGGATAATGTACTTTTTTCTCTTCATATAGCAGTATTTTGGGAGAGACAAAGCCAAGGAAAAGTAATTGGCTCAGAGTCACCTGAGGTTAGATTTGACCCTGAATGTCCTGCATCCTAGTCCAACTGCTTAACCATCACAGAACAGTGGCAATCACAATCCTCTTTAAGGATTTTCCCATGAAGATTTTGGCTCAATCCCATCAGGCACATTCATTATGAGATCTATGCAAAGATTCAAATTTAAAGGAAATCTGGTGGAATCATCCTTTCCAATTCCATCATCAAGGCCATTTAGCATGCTAGACTTAATAAGGTGCCTTGAATCAGTTCAGAGATCTGAGGGGGCTGCTGAGCACAAGCCTCCATGCTTTTATCATGTCTTCAAACCTTTTTGATTCAAGGGCACAAATTGTAAACTTGAAGTAGCTTGATTCTTTGTATCAATTCAAAATGAATTGTACTCTTCTAATAATTGCATTCTTCCACTGGATTCAACAGGAAAGTGAGAGATTCCAAAGTATAAATAGCCTATGTTTTTAAAGGCCCAGAAACCTTTGTCTCTGCCAGCATTATCCAGTGCTTCTAAAGAACTTACATTCTCTCACTTCTTCTATCTAGGTCGGGACTTAAGAAACTGAGTTATCTTCCCTTTATCCCACTTAGGATTTTTCTGCCAACTTTTAGAGTTTCCCAAGATTTCATGGGAGGAAGTCATGACAGGGAGTTCTTGGGATGTAGCTTCATCGTGCTTCTTAAGATGCTGTCTCTGGTATCCTCTACTTCTGCAAACATGCTTGGCAGCATCTGGATTCTAATCATTCTTCCATCCAGTTTCATGAAGTTTTATGGCAAGGTTCATTTACAAAAATAAATTGAAATGAAATAAAAATAGAGGAAATGCTCCACAAGAGTGAAGACATCTTGCTTTGGAAGCAGATGTAATCCATCTTTCTTATAGCAAAACCCAAAACAGTTTGTGGGGGAAAGGGGTGGAATGGGATACCATAAATCTGAACAAGATTCATAGTAATCTAATGCTTTGGGTTGGGTTTGGTTTGGTTTTGTTTCTGAGATCCATTGCAACCAATGTGTGCTGTCTGGATTTTTTTAACTTCCAGACCAAAAATAAGGACTATTTGCTACATACTATTCTAGGCAGAAATTCACATATTCCAGATGCTATACATCGGTGGGGTGATCAATCAATTGCACTCTTTCTTTTTGCTTATTCTTGCCAACTTTGGATACATCATAAACTTGAATGCCATCAGCATCTTGACTATGTTGTGTACAGTGGATCAAAAAGGGCCAGAACAGGATAGAAAAAAGAAATGGCATTGCAATTTTAGGGCATAGCATAATAGCCTTCCAGCTTTGTTAATATTCCCTGAGGTCGAGATTTTAATAAATTGAACTAAAATGCAATATGCAAACACATGCATTGTTTATAATGTAGCATTATTTTTCTTTTAGATCATCTTGTAATATAGGTACTATATTTGTGTAATATATTTCCATTTGTGCCTGATTTTTTTGGGATGGTGCTCATCTCCATTTCTTAGTCAAGGAACCCAGCATTTTCCCAAAGAGACTTCTGTGGTCATGTGGCCAACATGACTATATGCTGAGGTCATGGAATGCAGTTACCTTCCCACCTAGGTGATACCTACCAGTATTTATCTATTCATATTTGCATGTTTTCAAACTGCTAAGTGGGCAGAAGCTGAGGCAAGTAATGGGAGCTCACTCTGTTGTGGCA
Organism: Laticauda laticaudata; assembly: GCA_004320025.1. Classification (NCBI taxonomy): domain Eukaryota; kingdom Metazoa; phylum Chordata; class Lepidosauria; order Squamata; family Elapidae; genus Laticauda; species Laticauda laticaudata. The sequence continues at coordinate 1,221 of BHFT01000681.1, read as the reverse complement.
CTTGGGTCTTGAACTTGGGCTACCAGCTTTCCAACTGACAAGCTCAGTGTCTTTAACCATTGAGCCATTGTGCACCCTGCCCTGGATGCTTGAAAATATACCATTTTGCAGTAGTTCTGAGCTCCTTTGCGGGGTAGTAGAGAATGCTGTGCTCAGTTTTGTTTGCTTTTAATTTTTGTTTGTGAATTGCCTTGTCCCTAATCTGAAAAAAACTTCACAGATGAGTCCCAGCAAGACTGAAATGAGATGCAGGAAGTCAGGAAGAATATTTCAATGTACCTACATATCAGTTATGCAGAAAACTGTCTTTACTTATTAACAGAAGAAGAAAATGGAAACCACTTGACTTTCCGTTACAGAATTCCAAATCCTATAAGTAGCCACTGAGAAGGTGCACTCTCATGTTCTCATCACATTGATGTCTGGCAATAGTGTGGAAGCAAGGGAACATCTTATGATGCAGACCTTGTTATTTAGAGAGATTGAAAAGACTCCAGACTAATGGGAAATGTTGCTATGTGATCGGAATATTCTATCTATAATGCCTGATTCACACATGAAAGTTCCCATTTCTTGCTACAACTACCACATCAACAATGCTATTTTAAGAAGTCAAGAATCTATTACAGCAGTCATTTCATCAAAGGATATACCGTAAGACAACTGCTAAGGAGCTGGCCGGCTTCATGAATACGATTGTGCAATGGTTCATTTTATACCATGAACATCTTGCTGGTTTGACTAATTACATCATTTATCTAAGCTCTATTAGGGAAGGCAACTTTTAGTAAGCAGTGATCTAAGAGAGGATTTAGGAAAAGAAATTAGTGAAGCAGCCATTGAACATGGCTGAAGGGAGGGGAAATGCCAAGATACATTCTGTACAGCTTGCATCAGAACTGAAGGAATACAGAATAACAGACACAAAATTTCTATACTATTGCCAATTATTAATAATTGTGAATTTGACTTTGTTTCTATAAAAGGACTAGAATATGATTCAGGTTGCAATATACCTTGCAGCCAGAATATGCCCTTTCATTGGTCTTGCCAACCACACACAGATTATCGTCTTTAGGATGCAATGATATATTACCCATCTTCACTCACATGTTACTTTTTTTACCCCAGTAGATCTTCATTATCCTCTCTTAAGCCCATGTCACACAGCACCAACGGATGGAAAGAGGATGTAAAACGGAGAGAAACACTTGCCATCCG
>BHFT01000679.1:0-21714 GCA_004320025.1 Laticauda laticaudata | reverse complement strand
GCCCCCGAAGAGAGGAAACCCCTCATTAGGAGGGCAGCAATGGGCTTGCCTTGGGGATAGGGAGACATGCAGGGCAACGGGAGCAGTGGCTTGCAGACACCAAAGTTCCCATTAGCCGATCCGAAAATTGGAACATCAATGATGGATGCTTCGAAGGGAGCACACCTGAGAAGATATGAAACCTCTCGCTCTCTTGCAAGGCATAATTAAAACTTGGCTACTCCCCTCAAGGGGAAAAACTTTACCAAAGCATTTGAGAAAATTAATCTACAAGGGGAAAAGGATGAGTCCCAGGGGATTTCTGTTTTGCTCGGTTGAGAATTTCCGTGCAAGAGGTATTTCAATGCAAAGACCAAGTTTACTCAACGGAGTGGAGCCAGAAACCCCTGCCTTTTCGAGAACATCTCCTGAAGATGCCACATTTCGTCACCAAGCATGGCCGATATCCAGGAAAAAGATCCAGAAAGACGAGGATGGGACTGACTGATTTGGGCATGACCAGATTTGATGAGAGGCAAGTCGCTCTCTCTCTGTGAACCGAGACTCAGTTAAAACCAAACCAGGAAGTCTTCAGATCGATGGTAGCGCTGGTGCCAAACATGCAGCCAAGAAATTGTAAAGTTAGGAAAAAAAAAACCAAAACATAAAAACAAAAAAAAAAATCAAAACAAAAAAAAAACCAAGGGGAGGCCCAGATGTCACTACGGGACCAAGGTTGAGAGAGATTGAAAGATCTCCCCAGCAGGGAGTGGAGGACCCCTCCGGTTTAGGCAAGGGCAGGGTCCAGGGGCAATCGAGCGGCTCCGATTTCCAACGGGGCCGTCCCAGAGTGAACTTGCTTCAGATCTGCGGCGAGAAAGAGGGACATCTTTGCACCGTTAATTTGTCCCAAAACCCCAGAAGGAACGAAGCTATGCCCTATACGGATTAGGGGACAGTTCGCGCTTCCCCCAAGATTGGGACCTGCGGCAGCCCACTGGTCATAATGTGTAGTGGGTTTCCTGACCATTCAGGGAATGGCCTTGTTCCTGATCCGAATCACCGGCGCCCAAGCCGAACATCTGTATTTTGCGATCCGGTTAGAGGAGCATGCAGGGTCAAATCGCAGGACTTTTAAAGGGTGGTTAGGGTCTGAGTGGGGAAAATCCCAAGAGGCGATCAAGCGTTTTAGCAAGAGGTTGAGATATTGGAAATTTTGAATGATGTGGTTCACATGAAAACCGAAACATTGTATATTTCCGATGCAGGGCTGAACTTGCTAGACAAAGAAAGGAAACTTGTTGGATGTTGTTTTGCGATAGAATTGTGGGATGAAGGAAGGGAAGTCTTTCGCATGTGTATGCTTACAACGGAAGAATGAGGAGGAAGATATCTCAGATTCGTGTGGGCAGGAGGTTGAACGGGTTAGTAGGGAATGGCAATACCAGCCCATTCAGATCAAGATTACAACCAGGATAACTAAACTGTGGGACCTCCACAATTATTTCTCTGAGTAAGAGAGGTAGGGAAGGGTTGAAAAGACCAGTGATGACAGAATTATTAAAACCAGGACTGTTGGAACCTACATAATTGTCACCGTTTCAATTCACCGGTTTTAGCAATACTAAAAAAAGGGATGGGGAAGTATAGATTTGGTTAATGATTTGAGTGAGGATCAATGAAGATAGTGGTTCCTAGATTCCCAGTGGTTTCCTGATCCCTATACCATCTTGGGGCGGATCCCCCCCAAAAGGAACAAATGGGTTGACTGTGATAGATTGAAGGATGCCTTTTGGGAACGTGTCCTTTCGGAGGAGAGGAGGAAGAGACTTGGTTGCCTTGAATTGATGAACCTTGTGAGAGTGGAAGGAACAAGCAGCGGTGACCATACTTCCTTTCAGGGATATAACGAGAAGCCCTTTGTTGTTTGGACAGGTGTTGGAAGAAAAAAAATTTGGTTGTCGTTTTTGAGAAGAGAGGAAAAGGAATTTCACCCTTAATTCAGTACGTGGAATGGACCTTGTTTGTCAAACTGGCGAGAAAGAGGAAGGAAGATTGAGAGGCGGATTTCTCTGTGAAACGTCTGTTTGAATTGGCTTGAAGGGAGCAGGGGTCTGGAAAGTCTCAAAAAGAGAAAGCTTCAGTTTGTTTTGAAAAAAAGTCGAAATATTGGGGACATTACATTCAGCAGGGGGTTAGGTCCTTGGACCCTGAAAAGGGTGAAGGGGATCATGAAGCTTGGCTCCTCCCAAGGAACAAGACAAGAGGTGCGGAAAGCGTTCTTGGGTATTATTGGGGCTATTGGTAGGAATCTGGGTAGAACCCAATTTCACAATTTTTTGCATTTAGAAAAGCTTGCCTGGAAGCGCGAGAGCACATAGAATGGAGAAGGAGGGAGATAGTGAAAGGTTGGGAAGAGCTGAAGAAAGAAAGGGCTTTGTCAAACCGCTCCGGTTTTAAGCCTTACCAAACCTGAATTACCGTTTTCATTTGTATTGTGGGTGGTGGCTCCAGGAAGCAGCAGTTCGGGCAAGTTCCCTTGCCCAAAGAGGGGGAGGCAGTACCATGCCTGGTAGCTTTCCTAAGACAAGGGTTTGGAGCGGTTCGTGAAAGGAATTGGCCAGTTTGTGTTCAGGGCGGTGGCAGCAATAGCGATGTGGTGGTGGAGAGCAAAAAGGTTAACCTTTGGGGTGACGTCACTCTGGTGGTCAGGCATATACGACCCTTAAACATCAGGTTCAACTTCAGTGGTTGAAGCCAGCTGGCTACCACTTCTGGATGACCGAAGGGGAGGATATGAAGGTATGAAACCATTTTGAGAACCAGTTTCCCTGATGTGGTAATTAGGGACAGGACCAAGAATCTAAATCCAGCAGAATTCATTGGGGGAGAAGGCAGGCGTTTGGGAAAACCGGAAGACCATATTTTCTATATATTGACAAGTGCGACTTCATGACGAATGGTTCAGAGAGGACTTGGAAGAGGACTCCTTTGGGAGAAAGGGGCCCAGAGAGGTGTTTATAGATGGGATCTAGCAGGGTGGAAAATGGAAAGCGAGAAATCTGGGTTTGCAATTAGGTTCAACCAGGGGAAGGTTGAGTAATAGAGAAAGGGTCCACTTCCCAGCTGCTTGGTTCAGCTCAGAAATGTTTGAATTGTTTGCCTGACCAGCAGCCTTGGGGGAATTGGTTGAAGGGATGGAGTAACGATTTGGAACTCGATTCCAAGTATGCATGGGGTTGGTGCCACCACGTTTTTGGGAAAATCTGGAAAAAGGAAAGAGGTATATCCAAGGCAGATGGGGAAGCAAATAGAGCAAGTCAGTTAGTAGAGAGCGCCTTAGAGGGCATTTTGCAACTCCCCAGCAAGTATCCACATTGTTCCATTGTGAGCCGCACTCAGAAGCGGGGAAACACACCGGAGGTTGTGGAAAACACCGGATTGGGCAGACCAAATGGGGCGAAGGAAGCTGCAGGGGATGTAGAGTTGGTTTAATGGTATCTATACAATACTGGAAAGAGAGTCTTCGAACGAGAGGGAGGGAATGGTGAGCCCAGAGAAAAAGGAAAAGTTGGAAGTTTGGGAGAAAGAGGGATGTTGTTCAAAACCCCAGAGGATGGAAGACGTCAGAGGGAGTTCAAGGTGCGTTTGTCACCCATTTGTTCAATGAGGGGAATTATTGGAGAAAGTTCATGAAGGAGGACATGGGGAATGGAGGCCTTTGGTTCATTTCCTCACTATTGAGTACTGAAGGATGTGACAGTAGCTCAGAGCATCTGCTTGGAATTTTGTTTGATTTTGTTTTTGAAAGTAAATAAGAAAAAGCGCATGCAAGAAAGAGATCGGAGGGACCCTTAGTGGGTTTGCCTTTTTCAGAGAGCACAAAATTGATTCACTGAGGTTTGCCAGAAAAGGGGGTTGGAAATTACCTGCTTGTTGATCCAAGATTCAAAACGGAGGTGGGTAGGCTTATTCAACTAGATTGGACTTATCCCACTAGGTGGGCTTTTATCCCACAGTAGACAAGAGCCACCAGCTCCCACGTACAAGATCTTTACTAGAACAGATTACCACGATTATGGAATGGATGGCGAAGCAATAAAGATCAGGAACAGAGGACTCATTTTCAACCCCAAAAGGTTCTGCCAAAGGTAAATGGAAGGTGTGGGGGTGAAATGGGGGAATTACACACGCCATGGCACTGAATTCCCAGTGGAAAAATGAAAAAAGCAAACGCGGAACTAAGGAACCACTTGACCCCAAACTACAACTTGAAAATGCTTGCATGGACCAAAAGGAATCTTCCTTTAGCTTCTGCTCAGGTTCAGAACTTGGTCCAACGGGAAAGAAACACTAGGGGTTTCTCCTTTTGAAATTGCTTGATAGGGGAGACCTATTTGGCCAAACTTACAATTCCTATACCAGGAAGTTCCAGGGGAACTTGTTCCTTCGGAAATATTGTGGCCACTGTTCTCGGTCTTGCTTTCTCTTCACAACAGGGACTAGTTTGTGCGACGGACACCTTTGGCTATGGTAGCCAACCAAAACCCCCCAAACAAACTGAGGCTGCGACGACTGGGTCTCCTTGATAAAAGACTTGAGAAGTGAAAAACTTCTCCAAACTTCCCAACCTAAGCTGGAAGGTCCATACCAGGTGCTACTTGATGACTGAACTTGCAGTCCGTACTTCGGGAAGGACAGAGTTGGACGCCGTTACAGCCGAAGGTTTCAAGAAAGCACCGGAACCAGAAAAAAAACCCTTGGGAAGCGAATTCCCAGTGGACGGTCAGCTTAAAAGGGTAACCTTGATAGAAATTATAGCCAGCAGAAACCCCATTTGGAATGTCAGCTGAAAACTCTTGGAGAGGACTATTGTTGAATATATAATTTACATTCTAAAATACTATCAAAGAAGTTCACAACATATTGTCTGGGACCTCGCAGTTGCTTGGGCGAACGGAGATTGTTGGGATGACAATGTTGTTCATAAAGGGATTCTCAAGAAGTTCTCACATTCTCCTTGGAACATCACCAATTGCTGGTTATGCACGCACCTGCAGGGAAGAATTACCAGGTCTTGAAGGCATATATCCTTACCACGCAATTCCCACCTTGATTCAGAAACAGACTCAAAGACGCACAGGGGCACGGGACCAGCAACAATTCTATGGTGTAGAACGAAATATAAACAGGAAGATTTTTGTTTCATTAAGGGAGAACGGCGGTATGTGTGTTTTTAGGAGAAACTTGAAACTTAGAGGCTTACCATTTTAGGAGATTGGGAAAAATGTAATAAACTTTTGAATATGCCGATTCATCCTGTAGTTAACCATAGCGTTATAACCAGGAGTTATTCATTAAAATTAGATTTATTTTAATTCAAGATTCAGTATCAGATGTGTATGGCATTTTTGAAAGAAAATGGATCAATTTGGACGCCGAAACATTAACAACAGACCGATGCTATGCGAAAAACTTTAGGTTGGGTATTGTGTGGGGAAAATATGCATACAGGGAAGATGGCCACCTTACTGGATTGGGCACATGTACACTCGGGTATGTGATTACCGTGATATATAAACTTGATGTGCCTTCCAAGGCGGTTACGAATAAAAAGAGAGACCAGACCAATCTGGCCTTACCCCAGAGCCACTCTAGACCCAAATCTCCCGTGGTTTATAACACCAATTGCGGAGCTTAAGCCATTTTGAACTACCGAGATATCGATATTCTACGCTACTTAGGCAGCAGGGTGAACAATGTTTCAGATTGATTTACAATAAAGCAATATTTAAAATGGATTAACCAGCCGAGCTTCTTGAAGTAAGCGGCTGCTCTACAAAAATTAGAGCTTATGCTTTTAGACTTGATTAGCTACAAAAGGGTGTGTGTTGTCTCTGATCATTCAGGCATTGGCTGTGTATCAACATCCATGATTTTCAACCCAATAATTGTACAAAGGAAACAGTAAAAGTGAATGGAAGAACGTATTCGCTGCTAATCCATTATCACAAACAGGTGACTCCTCATTGCCAGACTTTGTGGAGGCCACTATGGGTTTTGGGCTTCCCAGTTCCCACTGGGTTTAGATCTACCATAATGGGAATTTATATTGATTATTATTGCTGCTGTCATTGTTTTGTGTTCGTTGTTGTTCAGTGTCTCCCTGGTGCCAATAACCACGTGTGATTGTGGGAAGATAGGAAATCCTTGGGTTCAAGATTCGAGAGAAGCAGAATAGCAGAACCTTTCCAATCAGAGAGAAATCACTCTGAAAGAAGCAGAGGATCTGCTCTTTGAGTTTGAGACAAGAGTGGAAAAAGATCAACGAATCTTTTGGTGGTTTTTTATCTGCTTCCACCTCACACCTTCTTCCACAGTATACACATATGCAGGATGGAGGTGATGTTCAGGCTCCTAAAACTCAAAGATTCAGGCCCTGAGCTTCCACTCAGTGATATTCATACACAGGATGCTTGCATGTTGATCAATAAATTTCCTTTTTCTTTCAGACTTTTAGTGAGACCTTCACTATGAACTCTCTATGGGGTTTAATTGGATGATTCTTTAATTCCCTGAGCAACCACTGAGAAAGAATCACAATGGATGAGATTGCAGGGTCCAGCTGCCCACCTCTTCAGACCTCAGCATCCACACAACTCATCTGCCTTCTTTCACTCAACTCATAGAGTTTCAGAGGATACTTGTGCCCATGGCACACATCTTAGAACATTGATTAAGAAGCCACCAGAGCTTGTTCTCAAAGCCTGGCCTTCATAGTCCTGGTTCTTGAGACCATTTGATTTGATATACTTTAACAGGCAAGGGACAAGGAATGGTGACGAATTTTTGGATTATCTGGATTTTAAGTGGCAGACTCAAAATGGCAATTAACATTTCTTGAAAAGGTAAAATAGAAAAAAAACTCCACTCCTACTGCTTCTGGTGGGGCCAACTCTACTCCTTCTACTACACATAGTATTGCTAGAACTAGGATTAACTGTCTCCACCTGCCAAATATATTACCTCCAGTTTGAGTTATTATTGCATCATAGGATAAAGCCCCAGGTTTTCTTGCTCCCAGGCCAATGGACAGTTTTATCTATGAAGTCAATTGTGATCACATCTTCCAATTCTAGACAGGCAACATTCCCAGTGCAATCCATTCTAAAACACAGATAAAGCTGGTAAGGGATAAATTTAAGCATTTGTTTTGAAAACCATAACAATCCAGTCCCTAAAATCTCAGAGATCCATTTTCAGGTTTACCATCTGCTACACTCATAAGCATGTCAGCAGAGTCAAGAAAGAACCTCAATTTAACTCTCAAACTATTCTGAAATCAAATGATATTTTTGACTCTGGAAAACTGATGTCTGTATATTATATTCCACATTTCTGTTTATATTATTTTAGGGAACAATTTAACAGAAATGATATGTTTATAAAACAACAACTAGAGGTTTAACTTTTTTTTGCTTTTAGAGCATGAGTTAATAAAAACTCTCACTATTAAATTAAGGTAGGGCAATCTTCCAGTTTTTGAATAGGCAGAAATCTTGCTTTACAAGAACAGTTCTGATGCAATGTTTGGCTTTCGTTGGAGGCTTTCTTCAAACAATCTCAGGAACAGAAGAAAATAATCATAGTTCTTTGTCAGTAATTGGCTCAAACAATCCTTGAAGAAATCACGGTGGTCCTCACCGAAAAGATTTGTATCAAGTCTATCAACATAAAAACCTGCTATATCTCGATTAAGTTCTTATGAAACACCCTATTTTTAAGGTGAGTTTGCATTTTTTGAACTAGACCAGATATACAAAATTAACAGAACCTAAATTTTTCATAAGGTAAAACCAAAGCAGCTTCCAAAAAAATAGTCAATTAATTAAAAAAAAACCCTGTTCAATATAAATGACAAAACCCAAACAAAATGACATTGAAGATCTGTTATGGAAATAGTAGCACCAATTCAGGGTCTAGGACAACTTGCCCTGGACAACTCAACCTGACCGATTCACTCCAGCCAACTCGTTGTAACCAACTCACCCATGACAATTCAGTGCAAAATAACTCAAGGGAGGGAGGGACAAGTGAATTGCAGTGGCCCTTGTCTTGCTTTACATTTGAACCATCTCAAGTTAGAAGTCCTTGAGGCTGAGGTGAGTTGCAATTCTACTTGACCCTCCCAAGTTGGCTGCAGTGAGTTATTCCGATGTGGCGAGTTGGTTGGGGTGAGTGGGCCAGGGCATGTTGTCCCATTTTGCCCAATTTATAGTCCAGCTCAGGGGAAGGCAAACTTTCAGGAGGGAACAGCTGCATTTACCATTTGTGGAGAAGAATGAACTCATAAAAATAAGTGGTGTAATATCACATTGAATTATATTGGGGGAGACTTAAGGATTTCTTCCTTCCCTCCAGATTCATGCCCCTCTCCAAATCCTTAAGAGAATCGAAAATTTGCTGTCGGTTTTCAGCACAGTTAATCACATGGAATTCTGAAAAGTAAAAAAATGGGGACATGTGGCTGTAGTTTAGTTTCATGTGGGTTGAATTTACAGGTCAACCAGACTTGGTCAAGGAAGAGAAGAGAAGCTCTAGAATAAAAGGACTTGAAAATACCTTTTGAAATACCTCCTACTACAAAGGGGGACACTAAAGAAAGAGCTTTAATGGCAGCAGCCCATGTAATATTTTACTATGATATTTGGAATGAAGATGAAATGTTGACTTTTTATGCAAGAAGGAACACAAGGAAAAAGCTAATATAAACTGAACAGATTGTGAAAAAGTGCTGTTAGTGATTACTTACCTCAGGGTTGTCAAACTTATGGCCTGCGGCTCGGATGTGTTACACGCTGGCCACAACCATACCCAGTTTAACAAAGGGGGGAAAAGTGCAACACATCACGTGACACCACTGTGACGATGCAAGTTTGACACCCCTGATTTACCTAGTAGGAGTGCTGAATTACTTCTTTACACTGAAGGTAGAGAATCTGTAGCTGTTTAGATAATGCTTAGCTACAATATTCATCATCAGATACAGGCATTGTATCTGTGTATTTGCCTGCATTCAGACAGTTAAAAAATAAAACCCATGACCTCATTGTTAATTGTGATATATGGTTTTCAGGACAAAAACATTCCTCAATATTGCTGTAACACCACATTGCAAAATTCAGAATTAGCAATACACTGGTAGCTATGCATGTGTTAAAAGCCAAGCCATGATTAAATACAGAAGGAAAAGTGGTAGGAAAATTATTATGGATAGGGAAAAATTGCTGGAAAAAAACCTAATTCCTAATTGGATGCCAATTTAATGTATGTTGGAGATCAGGAAAAAACACAAGAAAAAGAAATATTTTTCATCACTGTACATTATTCATAAATAGTAATTATAAATTTTCAATAGAAAATTGATTTTTTTTCAGAATAAATCAATGGGCAATTTTATTTTATACTGTTATACATAACAGTTATACTTTTGGATGGTAATTTTTATTATCTGAATAGTTTCCATTCCATGTATCCAAGACAGACGTACAAAAAGAACTTCATAATATCACATATAACCTCTCCAGAACTCATCCCACAGTAGCTTCTGATGCGTGATTACAATGCAAATGAGAACTATAAATTATATCTAAAGAGATTCCATTCCATGCTATTCCTAATGACACCATTCATTTCATACTAGCAGTTTAACAATCACTTTATGGTTTTTCCCCACTGGACAGTTAACTGTAACATTGGAGAAGGAATGCAATCTCATATTTGAGTAGATTTTTCTGGACAGGAATATAGATAAAGCTGAAAGACATACAGAGAAGAAGACACTGCTCTTCAGCCACTGTTGAGCACTGTGTGAAAAAAGTACATTGTCAAAACAGTTTGCAACTCTATGTTTACACCCATTTGGATGGTTATATTGTATCTATATCTGAAGGAAGCAAAAATACTGAACTTCTAAATCATCCATTGTTCCCGTTCCCCAGTTCATTTATTGGGAGTGGTTCCATGTGTGGACCGAGAGGAGTAAAAACCCCACAAACTATTCTGAATACACAGCAAAACAGCTAACACTGCTAAGACGTAGGAACGGCACCAGCCTGACTGATGATATACACTGACACTGGGGAATAGTTTCAAATAAAGAAAAGCTTGGCCTGATAATAAAATCAACAGTTTGGCAACAGTTTTGGAGACGGAATTCTGCTTAGGGTTTTGTTCCACCAGCTGTTCCAAAACCATGTGTTGCTTGATTCTTCTCCAACTTGGTCTCTACTGAGAAATAAAAGTCAGTGCAAAAAAATCTGCTTTGTGCATGCACGTACATACCTTTTACTGACTTTGCAATTAAATATTTAAAAATTGAAGTGTGGGATGAGAGGAATCTTCCATTCCATGGCTGTCTAAGATAGATCCTTCTCCTGAGATTTCATGTATTTCGTCACTCAACCCATCTTTTGTTACTGGAATTAAATTTAAAGAATAGAAACAGATTATTGTACAGTGCTGTATTAAATCTTCTGGGGGATTTGTATCCACCGCTGAGCCATTCCAACTGTACACTGGGCTCCAGGACAAAGAAAAGAACTGCAGTAACTGCCCATTCACCATTTGGTCCTAGTGATTCTGTGAAGAGTGTTTTGTTTTGTTTTTACCCCAGTAGGAGAAATAGCATCTTCTGTTTCAACAGTTGTGCACAGCAGGGCAGTGTGAATAAAAGGCAAGTGGGATAGGAGTGGGAGGTAAGAATAGGGGAGAGGCAGAGTATTTTGGGGAGGAAAACCTTGCAATCACATTGCTGCTCCAATATAATTGGAAGGTTGTCCTAATTTCCTTTTAAAGGATCACATCAGATTTCTTCACAAACCTCTCAATGTCTCAACCAACTTAGCTTTTCTTCCAAACTTGTATTGTATTTAAAAAAATAGTCAGTATTTAAAAAAACAAAAAGTCAAGACCAAAAATTAAGACAATCTGAAGTTTCACAAGTGCTGGGAACTGGACCATACATCTGGTTTCTAACGAGAGAGCCGGTTCTTTCAGATGAAGATTAAATGAAATGTTGTTACAGAATGAAATAACAGTGCAGGGCTATAAAAAAAAAGAGCTTTCTCTTTTGTTAACAATCTTAATAAAGGTACAAATGTAAGAATAGTTTGGGATGCAAGCAGGGACGGGCTGCTACTGGTTTGCACGGGTTCAGGTGAACCGGTTGTTAATTTTATGGCCAGTTTGGCAAAACCACAAATCCCACCCCTGGCTGGCCCCATCCCATCCACCCCTCCAAGGAATCCCTGCGCAGCCCATTTTTGGATTGCAGGGAAGTTTCGGGCCCATGCAGAAGCTTGGGGAGAGCAAAAACCGGGCCTCCCAGAAATCCCATTTCTGGCCTCCAGAGGGCCTCCGGAGCACGGGGAGGCTGTTTTCACCCTCTGGGATGGTCGAAGAAAAGCCCGGGGAGGGTGAAAAATGGGCCTCCCAGAAATTCTGGAAATCCGGAAACAGGTCCATTCCCAGCCTCCTAGAGGGGCTCTGGGGCCCAGGGAGGCTGCTTTCGCCCTCCTGGAGGCTCGAGGAAAGACCATTTTCACTCTAGGCCATGGCCACACCCACCCAGAAGTGGGCAGAGAACCAGTTGCTACATTTTTTGAATCCTACCCCTGGATGCAAGGAAAGCCTTTATGAAATGTTACCGGTACTTTATAAAATATAATAGTGAATTCAAAAAGAAGAGGCAATAGAAAATACAAGCTACAATATTTGGTCCTTTGTATCATAATTTTATTAAAAATACATTATATAGATAAAACTAATGCAAACTACAAAATATTAAAAAGGAAAAGAAAAAACGTGGAAAAAAAATAAAAAAGAAAAAGGAACTTCTCCCTTCTTATGAGCAAGTACTGACAATTTTAAGAGCTTATCCCCATCCCTTACAATCAGAACAAATTTGGAAGGACCTTGGAGGTCTTCTAGTCCAATCCACTATTCAAGCAGGAAACCTTACACCATTTCAGGCAGGTGGCTATCCAGACTTTTCTTAAATACCTCCAGTGATGAAGCACCTATAATTTCTGAAGGCAAGCTGTTCCACTGATTAATTGTCCTCACTGTGAGGAAGTCTCTCCTTAATTCCATGCTGCTTTTCTCCTTGATTAGTTTCCATCCATTGTTTCTTCTTTTGCCTTCTGGTGCTTTGGAAATTAAGTTGATCACTTCTTGTTTGTTGCAGCCTCTCAAATACTGGAATACTGCCATCTTGTCACTCCTAGTCCTTCTTTTCTCTAGACTGGCCACACCAAATTCCTGCAACTGTTATTCATATGTTTTTGTCTCCAGGCCTCTAATCATCTTAAGGCCCTGTCACACTGGCCGATGGATGCAAATCGTTTGTAAAAAGGACACAGCAGACAAGAAAAATGTTCCATCCGTTGTTATCCGCTCTCAAAAGGGGCAAAAATTTGCAAAAATTGCATAACCCAGCGGACAACATGGAAAGGAACGGACAGGGGAAGACGTAGCGGATGGAAAGTGGATGCTCCACGGAAGCCTAGCGGATGGAAGCGGATGGGAGCAGATGGAGCACATCCGCAAGGCTTCTGGGGAGCACAGCAAAGCGGACGTGGAACGGAAAGAGCGGATGCAGAGCGGATGCCGAATGGAGAAGCGGATGCACAGTGGATGCCGAGTGGAATGAAGTGGTTGCTGAGCGGGAACCTAGCGGAGCCTAGCGGAAGCCTAGCTGAAGCCTAGCTGAAGCCTAGCGGATGCCTAGTGGATGCCTAGCATTCACTGTGCATGCGGGGAGGATGCATTGCGTCAGCCCCACGGATATAAAGGGAAGCAAGCTCCCAAGGCAGGTCACCATTCAGAGAAAGACCTGCTTCCAGACACAGCTCTCCAGCCAGCCAGCCAGTCAGTCAGCAACCCAACAACCATGGGAAGAGAGAAAGCCTCAGCCATCTGCTGCCAGCCCTGGCAAGAGGGACAGGGCCACCCTCCCACCCCTGGCCCTCACTCTGCTTCTGCTGGGGCTTCTGCAGCCCGGGCCTTGCTCTTCTGGAGGTGGTGCTTCTGCTGATGCCTGCTTCTGGCGGTGGTGCTTCTGCTGGTGCTTACTCTTGCTGGCGCTGCTCCTGGTGCCGGGGCTTTCTGCTGGTGCTTACTCTGCTGGCACCTGCTCCTGGTGCTGGTGCTTCTGCTGGTGCTTACTCTGCTGATGCTGTTTCTGGCGGTGGTGCTCTGCTGGTGCTTACTCTGCTGGCGCTGCTCCTGGTCCTGCTGGTCCTGCTGGTGCTCCTGGTCCTGCTGGTGCTCCTGGTCCTGCTGGTCCTGCTGGTGCTCCTGGTCCTGCTCCTGGGCTGCTGGTGCTGCTGTTGCTGGTGGTGCTGCTGGTCCTGCTTTTGCTGCTACTGTTGCTGCTGCTGGTGGTGGTGGTGTGGAGGAGCAGCCCCTACAACTTCGAAGCCCTTCTGATGAGGGCCCATATGGCCCTGCCAAAGGGAGGAAGAGGCAGACGTGAGAACGGGAGAGGAGGCAACACAAACATAGAAGAGGAACATGAGGATGAGGTGCTGGAGTGGCTGAGGGAGAACGAGTATCTATGGCAGAAGGGACACACGGCTCTACAGAGACACCAAAAGGAAGCAGGCTGCTTGGAGAGAGAAGGTGGAGAGCCTGGGCTACACTTCGAGGTGCTCCTCGGCTGGTGGAAGCACATGCACACCTGGTACGGGAAGCTGTACCTCAAGAAATCTGTGGCCAGGCCCGGGTCAAGCTGACGGACAGAGAGACCTACGTGATGGCCAAGTGCAGCTTCCTGGAGGGTGAGATGCGCCACCGAGGAGCAGCCCCTCTCACAACCCTTCTCTCAGGCAGCCTGCTGAGAGCCAGTCCTCTTCTGGCAGAGAGTTAGCTCCTGTCTCCAGGCAGGTATCTGTGGAGCGTGCCACGATGGAGACCCCCCGACAGCTGTACTACCCGTGGCGGAGCGCATGGAGGACCCTGACGCAATGGGAGAAAGGAGACGGCACTTCCACCACAGCTGACCCGCATCCACCCCCAGCTCCACCTCCACAGAAAGGCAGAGAGGCAAACCAGAGGGACAGAGCCACACTGTCCTGCTGGAGATAAGAGACACCATCAGGAGCAGTGTAGATCTCCTCTCTCAGCTGGTACACACCGACGCCCCATCCTCCAACTGCAAGCCCTTCCTCACCTATTTCAACCAGACCCTCATGAACATGGCGGAACCCCAGTACCAGGTGGTGAAGGATAGGATCACCGATCTTCTTCACAACCCTCCAGACCAAGATGAACCTGCTCCCACCAGTCCAGGTCTGCTCCTCCACCCCAGGTGATGTCACTGCCCTTCCAAGGCTTTCCACAGGCCCTCTCCTACAAAGGCTACGGCTACCAGAAGGTCCAGCAGCACAGGCAGCAGCCCTTCCCAGTCCAGGCACATGTACATCGGACGCCACCGGTGCCAACTGATGCCACAGATGCCACCCACGCCACAGATGCCACCCACACCAGTCCTCACCCAGCTGCAGACCAGACAGCCCCACTACACTGCTCCTTCCTCCACCCCACAGCCAAGCCGGCCTCAGTACATCTCTCATCGGTATGGGCCTGACACCCCATGGCATGGAGGAAGGGGCTCTCAACATCACGGGGCTGAGCCAGCTGTCTGAGAGCTTCCTCAACACACCGTCCCCTGTTGTCCTCTCGGGGCCAGGCACCCCAGTGGCACTTCAGACCAGCACTCCAGCAGCAGCCACCTCCACAGCACCTGGACCCTTCACCCCTGAGACTGGGCACACCTCCGAGTGACCAAGAAGAGTGCCAGGGACTGGGTGGCTACCTGTTGACTTTATTTTTGCTTTGGACACTTGACTTGGGTCATTTTTCTTTTACAGCTTGTTATTAATAAAGATTATCTTTTGCTTCACACACTTGCTTCATTTATTTTATTGAATAAACTCTTGGTGGAAACTTTTAGAAATGGTTTAAGCCTTTGCATGCTTGTGGGATGGGTACGGATAGCAGTGGGATGGTCAGGGAAACCTTTGGGATGGGTAATAGCTGTGGATGGGCAGGGATAACTTTGGGATGGGTAATAGCTGTGGGATAGATAAACCTCCAGTGCAAGCATAGTGGGACTCTATGGTCCACCCTCCCAGGTGCCACACCTATGGCCCTTTATTATCAATAACAATGTAAGCATTGATCCACACATTTGAACATAAACAGAACTCTTTATTAAATGCCCTGTTCATTGTAGGCCCACCCAACATACATGGCCCAATCTCATCAGTGTGATGAGACAGGCTGAAGGAAGCATCCATTAATCACCTATCATCCTGTCTTGCCACTCCACTGCTCCAGCTGGGGAGTTGCACCAGTGTCTCAGGAGGTTGCGCTGCTTCTTCCTTCATGTGAGGCTCTGTTGGGCCTTGCACATCCTCAGTGTCTATCAGGTTTCGCCTTTGCTTCCATGTCCCCATGCCTTGTTGGAGGTCCACAAGCCTGTTCTGCAACACCAGGTAGGGTGCGCATGATATTGTGCAGGATGCAGCAAGCTTCCATGATCCTCCTCATGGTCTCTGGCGATGCTGCATGGTGGTAAGAAGTATCTGGAACCCGTTGGCCAGGATGCCAAAGGCATTCTCCACCACCCGCCTTGCCCTGTACAGCCTGTAGTTGAAGATCCTCTCTTCACGGGTGAGAAGTCTGGAAGTGTAGGGCTTCATGAGGTAGGTTCTGAGGGAGAAGGCGTCATCCCCCACGATGAAGTAGGGCACATCTTGCGTGTCATTGGGCAGGGGCCTGGATCTGGGAAGCCCATGATGAGGTTGCGTTCCAGCCCTCCTTGAGGTCACTGGCATTGTATACCTGGGCATCTGAAGATGACCCGTGCCTGAAGCATCGATGTACATGAACTTGTAGTCAGCATCGACCATGGCGAAGAGGATGATGCTGAGAGAAGCCCTTGTAGTTGAAATAAGTGGACCGACTTGGCTGGAGCTTTGCAGGCCACGTGCTTGTCATCTATGGCTCCAACGTGTGTGGGGGAAGTTCCACCTCTGATACCACTGCTCTGCAACTTTCTTCCAGCCTTGTTCAGTGTGGGCACTGGAGGAGTTCCTCCAGGTATTCTTCGATGATGGCCTGCACCACTTCTCTGACCACAATGCTGATGGTTTTGTGTGGCACCCTCCAGCCGTACTGCATGCTCCTGTAGGTGGTCCCTGAGGCCAGGTGGCGCAGAGTCAGTGCCACCTTGAGCCCAGGGTCCAGGCTGGGCTGGAAGTTGGTGCTCTGCTTGGTCAACCTGGGTCTCAGACGCTCCATAACTTCATCAAACATGGCTGGAGGCATCCTCATGAAGTTCTGGAATGCACGAGTGTCTTCGTTCCTCAGCTCCACCATCAGCTTGTTGTACAGTCCGTACTCTGCTCTTCTCCGATCCATCTTCGGACCCAGACACTTCTTGGCCGCCTCCTTTTCTTCCCGTAGAACAGTTGAAAGAGCCTGTAGATGGCTTCGGCACTGTTGCAGAACGATGGTGGCTACAAAATGAGTGTGTTACGATCCATGGTGGAGATGACTGGTGCTGTGGAAGAGCAAGAGCCAGATGAAGGCTGCAGAGGTCTGCAGAGCAGGTCTGCTGGCTGAAAGTGAGTCCAGGTGAGTTGCTCCCCCTTTTTATAGGCAATATAGGTTTTCCACTATGTGTCCTTTTGCATTCTCTAGGCATACTCTAGACATCCTTAATATCCGAGATATTGTTTATACAACCAAGGGTTGTATTAGCTTTTCGGCAGCGACTGCATACTGCTGGCTCATGTTTAAGTGATCGTCCACTAGGATTCAAGGTCATTCTCACAGTTTTTGAGCCAGGTTTTAAATAGAACAAATAAAATAGATCAATTTCTCACCTCATTCTCTATAAACATATATATATAAATCCTCATCTCCCATCCAAATCAAGAAAAGACCATTAAAGTTACCAGTGACAACCATATCTGGATTCAACTTAATCTAATAAGAAATAATCTGTAGAACTCTTTATGATTAAAGAAACCCAAAATATCATCTTGCATAATCAGAAAAAGATTAAACGTTGTCAGAAATAAAACTCTCATTCATGAAACTAAAAATGTAATCTTCCAAGCCATAAAAGACCCACTAAAAATTGTTAAAAATAACAGCCTTTCTGTTCCAACTTGATCAAATAAAAGTATATTATATTCTTCCTCTTTATTCCCAAAAAATCTTGATCTCAAGCCCTTCAAATAATATTCCATAATAGTTCCCTTTTATAAATCCAGTAAAAAAAATTGTACATGCCATTATTCTGGTCTATTATTTGCAAATCTTTTTGTAAACCCAATATGAAAAGGCCATTCTTCTGATTTACTATTTGAAATGCCTTTTAACCGTTAAACCTTCCACTAGTTTTGTTTGTAGGTTCAAATTGTCTTGTTCTGTATCCTTAGAGTTTATCATCTAAAACCTGGTTTTTAACTCTCCAGGGAAGCTTGTTTCTCTTCCACAAAATCATTTTGTCTTTCAATAATAGCAGAAATCTTTAAAAGATTTTCTGAATCATTTTTCCACACTTCTCTTCCAATTAATCCATTACTTTATTTGTTACTGGTGCTCTCTAGTGTCAAACCCTGAAAAAAACTTTATGCCTTCTCCACCTCAGCCCCCCCCCCCCNNNCCCCCCCCCCCCCCCCAAAGAATGGAAACATCCATAGTTTTCCATGAGAAGGTTTTTATAATTAATTTCAAACTTTTATTCCAAATCCCTTTGGATCCTTAGTCAGTTTTTAACTTTCCAACCTCAACATTTTAGAATACCATTTTGCTATAATCCCAAAAAATATTTTCCCAAACCTTAAAATTATATTTAAAACTTTTTTGCCTATCTGAAGGATCTTACTATTTCCAAAGTAATAAAAATATAATCCAAAAAAAAATTACAAAATGAGATTGTCAAGATTTTTATCCTTAAAAGGGTACGTTATAAGTATGACCTCAGATTATACTCATTGACTCCTCACCCATCCAACTCTAAAGTGACCCAAAAATCATACTTTAGTGCTTTTGAACTCTAATCAGAAGGAGTGGATTTCTGGAATGTACATGGCTTATTTTAATGGTCGCTCCATTTTCGAAAGAGAATTCACTGCTCCGGATTCAACATCCAGCTGAGATTTTCTTCACAAATGTCTCACGAGTGGTAGGATTTCAGCTTGCTTATGCCACTGACAGTATGTCCCAATCAAAATGAAAAAAAAACATATAAAATCATTTTAAAACTATAAAATCTGACAATTAAAACATTAGAAGCAACAAAAGCCTGATATCAGTCAGTTCCAGTGTGCATGTACAGTAATCTTCTCTCAATGCTTGGGGGAATAGCCATGTCTTTAAAGTCTTACAGTAAGCTAAAGGGATGGAGGCTTGCTGAACTTCAGGGGACAAGATGTCCCATAAGGCAAGAACTGATACAGAAAAGACTAGCTCCCATAAGGTGGAAACATTTAAGGGAAGGGACTAGGAGTATGTCTACCCTATCAGATTTGGTAGGATGTGCAGATGTACTTAGGGCATGAGTGAGCAATTAATTTTCTCAAGGGGCCACATGAGAACCTGGGACTGTGGTGGAGGGCTGAACCAATAGCTCCTGGTTGCACTCCACCCATTTGCCTTCAAGGATGTGGTTCAGCCAAGACAGTGATGGGTGGCCGAGCCCAGTTCCCCACATGCAATGATGGCCACCACTATCTCCTCAGGCTGCTCCAGAGGATTGAGCACTGTGCAGGTGTAGAAAAACACTTTCTCTCCTTGCCTTCCACAGTTGCCAGTTGACTGAAGGAGCACATGGCAACTGCGTGGAGCCAGCCCCAACTCAGCTTCTTCTCCTGCCCCCTTCTTCTCCTGAGCTTATTTACATTTGATTTCTCATTTCTGATTGATTTTACGCGAGCCAGACAGAGACAAGCAAAGGCTAATATGTGGCCTGGGAGCTCTACATTCCCTGTCTGTTTCAAGGAGAAGAGATCCTGCAAATAGTACCTCTTTGACTAGAAATATGTTTTCCAAAACTGTATTTTTAAATTGTGTGTAAAGAAAGCATGACCAAATAACCTTGGTGGATTCAGCATTTTAAACATTATTGCACTAAATACACACAGGGCCAGAGTAAGGCCTGCAAGTACCCTAAACACCATCCAACCATGGTGGCCCTCAGCAGAATTAAACTTCTGATGCCATGAAATGGAGATAAATGGATGTCTGGGTGACATGTTCAAACCCGTTTTAAACTTTAACTATTCACCAAGCCAAAGGAAACATTTTTATTCAATGCTATTAAGGTTGAACACGGCAGGAAAGGACAATGATAAAACAAATTCAAGAATAGTTGAATGTGATTGTGAGTGAGTTATGGACATGGTGACTAGGGGAATTAAACTTCCCTTGATGGCAAATAAACACATGCTTATTGTGCTTCATGGTTATTTTTTTTTATCACAGGAAATCTGAATCTGAAATCATGATACTCTGGCTGAGGCAAGCTATTAGGCTAACTTTTTATGTGATCCATGTAATGTTTCCCCACACACACACACACTTTGTTCTTGTCTAGTACATGAAATAATAAGACAAACTCAACAGCTTAATGTCTCGTGGGAATGTCTGACATAGCTAATAATAACTAGGTTCATAGAAGATGAATTCCATTTATTTATTATGTTCTTAGAGGCATATGCAACCTCCCATTAAATCAGAGCTACCTAGCTATTCTTAATCCACATGCAATCCCTGGAACTCATCTGCTCAATCAAAAGTGCTGTTTCTCACACTTTAAAGCAGCAAACTGCAACATTAGTCCTAAATTAAGTTTATTGTTTTTTAAAAACCAAGGAAATATTTGAAAGCACTGCACAATTATTTCCAAAATCCTTCTGGTGACTGTCAGATACCTCAGTATTTTGTCAATAATGCTGAGAAAACATTGGTTGAGCAAGAGATTAAACATTTAAGAGGTACTTTCTGGCTGTTTCCTTTTCCCAGTTGTTGCCTTTCATAGCAATACAGCTATGGAGACATTTTTGCTAATTCTCTTTCTGTCCATGTACACATCTGTCAACATTTTCACCACGGATTAAACACAGATAGAGAGCAGACATGCACAAAGTATGCTGATCTGTCTTTGAAAATGCTTCTGTGAATCATCTGAAGTATTTACAGCTGATGAGAAATTTAAAGCCAGCCCAGTAAAAAAAATTCATATATAGCAATTAAAATGCCAGATGTGCTTCTGCATTATCCTCACTGAAATATTTCTTTGTAAAAATAAATATATCAATTTCATAACACGTTTTGAACTGTACATTTCCTCATCCAGCATTTCTAAAGATCAAGCATCTACCGCAGGGGTGTGAAACTCACGTCATCATGGTGGTTTCACATAACGTATCATGACTTTCCCCCCTTCACTATGCCAGGTCTGGGCATGGGCAGCATGTGACGCATCTGGCCCATAGGCCATGAGTTTGATAGCCCTGATGTACAGCATCTCTGTCTTCTAACTGAGGAGCACCACCTTTATTCATCTAGAGAAGAACTTGTTCCATTTTCCATGGAGAAACATAGTTTACTGCTGAATCTGTTTAATCTGGCTTCAGCCTGCCTCAGCGGCTAGATAGCAACAGATTGGAGACTCTGTTGTGCAGACAGGGTTTTAAAAAATTATAAGCAGCCCATCTTGGGATTGTGATTCTGAGAATGTGTGGGTGTTCTCTAAATCTTTAAATACCAATGCCAATACTTTAAATTTGTGTGAAGTAAAAAATAAACCAGTGCAAATATTTCAGTACAGGTATCATAAAAATTCAGCATCTTTTAATATTAGCAGCCTTTCATTGGTGGCTTCACATGGAGGAAATAAAGTAAAAAAAGTAAACTGTGGATTATGATAACCAAATTCAATCATTTCAGGAAGGGTAAGAGATGGCTTACCAAACATAATAATACAAAGATATACCTTGCCACAGCCACCACCAATGTCATCTAAGGTCTAAAACTTAACCTTTGGCAAAATATAAACAGGCTAGTCATAAATCTCAGTTCTCCTTGTGGTAATTCTTCATCAAACCATAACTGTATCTCCACTTTATACAATAATTGTCTTAGACCTTTGTGCAAGTTCTGAATGCATGGATGACCCAATAATAACGTTTTCTAATGTTTTCTTTAAAAAAGAAAAATGTTCATGGTAACCATTTTAGCTTATGCACACATTGCCTAAAGGCAAATTGATAGAAAGCTGACTGAAAGTAAGATGATACAATTGATCACGGTGGCCTGGAAACAGAAATGAAAGTTGAACTGTGATTTGGGTCAGCTGAACAGATGGCATTGAAAATGGATATAAGTTTCCATTAAGAACAAAGAAGGATAGATTTCTGAAACAGAATTTATCAAAAACATCTTCCAATTTAATTCATTTAATCATGAACAGCAGCAAATGAGGAACAATTTAAATCCCATGAGACACCAAATGCACAATTTAGGGAAAAAGAAAGCATTAAAATATACTATTAACTCAAAATGTTAAAGCCCATTAAAAGATGACAAAAAGTGTACTTTTCCCCACAATTTTTCCCCATGCCTTTTCTTTCATCTGTTTTTTTTTTTTTTTTT